>PVJS01003752.1:0-48097 GCA_004027185.1 Glis glis | reverse complement strand
TTCTGTGTATTCTAGATATGAGTCCTCTGTCAGAGGAGTAGCTGGCAAAAATCTTCTCGCATTCTGTCGGCTCTCTGTTGTGGTTCTTGATTGTTTCCTTTGCTGCACAAAAACTCTTTAGTTTAATGCAATCCCACCTATTAATCCTTGTTTTAGTTTCCTGTGCCTTTGGGGTCTTGTTGACGAAGTCTACCTGTGCCTATGTGTTGAAGTGTTGGGCCTATGCCCTCTTCGAGTAGCTGCAAGGTCTCTGGTTTCTAGGTCTTTGATCCATCTGGAGTTGACTCTAGTGCAGGGTGAGAAAGTGGGGTTTATTTCTATTTTTCTGCGTATGGTTAGCCAGTTTTGCCAGCACCATTTGTTGAAGAGGTTATCCTTTTTCCAGTGGGCGTTTTTAGCCCCTTTGTCAAAAATCAATTGGCTGTAGGTGTGTGGGTTTGTTTCGGAGTCTTCTATTCTGCTCCATAGGTCTGTGTATCTGATTTTGTGCCAATACCATGCTGTTTTTATTACTATGGCTTTGTAGTATAGTTTAAAGTCAGGTATTGTGATGCCTCCTGCATGGTTCTTGTTGCTGAGAACTACTTTGGCTATTCTGGGTTTTTTGTTCTTCCAAATGAATTTAAGGACAGATTTTTCTATGTCAGTGAAGAATGACTTTGGTAATTTAATGGGTATTGCATTGAATCTGTAGAGCACTTTTGGGAGAATGGCCATTTTGATGATATTTATTCTGCCTGCCCAAGAGCATGGGATATCTTTAAATCTTCTAAGATCTTCTTCAATTTCTTTTTTCAATGTTTTATAGTTTTCCTTGTAGAGGTCTTTTACCTCCTTGGTTAGGTTTATGCCCAAGTATTTTATTGTTTTGGGGATTCCTTGAGTGGAAATGTCTTCTAGATTTCTTTTTCAGTGGATTTATGGTTGGCATACAGAAAAGCTTCTGATTTTTTAAGATTGATTTTGTATCCAGACACTTTTCTGAATTTGTTGATCAATTCTATGAGCCTTTTGGTTGAGTTTGTTGGATCTTCTAAGTATACTATCATGCCATCAGCAAATATAGTTTCAGTTCCTCTTTTCCTATTTGTACTCCTTTTATTTCCTTCTCTTGCCTTATTGCTCTGGCTAGAATCTCGAGTATTATATTGAAAAGGAGTGGTGAGCTGGGCGTGGTGGCGCACGCTTGTAATCCCAGTACTTTGGGAGGCGGAGACCGGGGATCCGGGTTCGTGGCCAGCCTCAGCTCTCTCTCTCTCTCTCTCTCCCTATCTCTCTCTCTCTCTACCTAGTGAGGCCCTCCGCAACTTCGTGAGACCTGGTTTCAAAATAAAGCATAAAAAAATAGGGCCAGGGGTATAGCGTAGAGGTAGAATGCCCCTGGGTTCAATCCCCGGTACCGCAAAAAATAAATGAAAAGGAGTGGTGACAGCAGACATCCTTGTCTTGTTTCTGTTTTTAAAGGGAACTCTCGACGTTTTTCCCCATTCAGTATGGTGTTGGCTGTGGGCCTACTGTATATTGCCTTTATGATATTGAGGTATGTTCCTTCTATTCCAATTCTCTGCAGTGTTCTTATCATGAATGGGTGTTGGATTTTGTCAAATGCTTTTTCAGCATCTATTGAAATGATCATGTGATTTTTGTCTTTAGTTCTGTTTATGTGGTGGATTACATGGATTTTTTTTTATGTTGAACCAGCTTTGCATTCCTGGGATGAACCCGACTTGGTCATGATGTATGATTTTCATGATGTGGTTTTGAATGCAGGTTGCTAGTATTTTGTTTAGAAGTTTTGTATCTAAGTTCATCAATGATACAGGTCTGTAGTTTTCTTTTCTTGAGCTGTCTTTGTTTGGTTTTGGTATTAGTGTGATGTTGGCTTCATAGAATGTATTTGGGAGAGTCCCATTATTTCTATTTCACGGAATAGACTGAGGAATATTGGGATTAGTTCTTCTGTAAAGCCTTTATAAAATTCACCTGGGAAACCATCTGAACCTGAGGTTTTCTTTGATGGTAGGCTCTTTATTGATGCTTCAATCTCGTTAATTTCTATTGGTTGATTTAAATTTTCTATGTCTTCTTGATTCAACTTAGGAAGGTTGTACATGTCTAGAAACTTGTCAATATCTTCTAGGTTTTCCATTTTGTTAGAGTATAGTTTCTCAAAGTAGCTTCTGATTATCCTCTGAATTTCTGTTATGTTGGTGGTAATATCCCCTTTTTCATCTCTTATTTTAGTAATTTGGATTGATTCTCTCTCTCTCTTTTGGTTAGGTTGGCTAGTGGTTTGTCTATCTTGTTTATTTTTTCAAGGAACCAGCTTTTGGTTTTGTTGATTTTTTTGTATTTTTTTTGTTCTCTACTTCGTTGATTTCTGTTCTGATTTTAATAATTTCCTGTCTTCTACTAGCTTCGGGATTAGACTGTTCCTGTTTTTCAAGGGCTTTGAGGTGTGTCATTAGGTTATTTATTTGGTGATTTTCTGTTCTTCTTATGTGGGCACTCAGTGCTATGGATTTTCCTCTTAATATTGCCTTCAGGGTGTCCCAGAGATTTTGATATGTTGTGTCTCTGTTTTCATTTGTTTCTAGGAATTTCCTAATTTCTCCCCTTATTTCTTCTTTGACCCATTCCTCATTCAGCAGTGTGGTGTTCAGTCTCCACATGTTTATGAGGTTTCTCTGGGCCTTCTTATAGTTGATTTCTAGTTTCATTCCATTATGGTCTGAAAAGACACAGAGGATTATGTCACAGTTTTTGAACTTGCTAGTACTCACTTTGTGGCCTAGAATATGGTCTATTTTAGAGAAAGTTCCATGAGCAGCTGAAAAAAATGTGAATTCTGCTATAGTTGGGTGGAATATTCTGTATGTGTCTACTAGGTCCATTTGGTTTATGGTGTTCCTTAGGTCTGAGGCATCTTTACAGACATTTTGTCTTGAAGATCGATCTAGTGGTGTGAGAGGTATGTTGAAGTCTCCCACTATTATTGTATTGGGATCTATATGTGATTTAATGTCACGAAGGGTTTCTCTTATGAAAGTAGCTGCACCTATGTTTGGGGCATAAATGTTGGCTGTTATATCCTCTTGCTGGATTGTTCCTTTTACCAGTAAGAAATGACCTTCTTTGTCTCTTCTGATAAGTTTAGGTTTGAAGTGTAGTTTGTCTGATATCATAATTGCTACTCCTGCTTGTTTTCGAGTTCCATTAGCATGGATTTCCTTGCTCCACCCCTTCACCTTTAGTTTGTGTGCATCTTGTAAGGTGTGTTTCTTGCAGGCAGCATATAGATGGATTGTATTTTAAATCCATTTTTCCACCTTATATCTTTTGATTGGGGAATTGAGGCTATTTATATTCAGCATGATTAGTGAGAGATGGGTTTTCATTCCTAACATTTTGAGATTTAATTTCTGTTTGAGGTAGTGTTTTTTCTTTGCCTAGTTGTTTGTTTGAAGGAAATCACTGTTTCTCTGGTTCTGGCGTTTCCTTATTTTTTCTTCTTTGTAATTAATCTCTTTGAGCATTTTCTCTAGTGCTGGTTTGGAAGACAAAGTCTTTCAGCTTCTGTTTGTCATGGAAGGTTTTTATTTCTCCATCAAATTTGATAGATATCTTTGCTTGGTAGACAAATCTTGGCTGGAGGTTATTTTCTTTCAGAGTTTGGAATATGTCGCTCCAGGCCTTCCTGGCTTTTATGTCTTGGTTTGGAAGGTTGGGAGTGATTCTTATTGGTTTGCCTCTGAATGTTACTTGCTCTTTTGCTTTCGCTGCCTTTAAGATTCTCTCCTTGGCCTCTACATTGGTCAATTTGATTATTATGTGGCATGGTGAGCCTCTTCTCTGATCCTGCCTATAGGGGGTTCTATATGTTTCCTGTACCTGTGTATCAACCTCTCTTTCTATGTTTGGAAAATTTTCTAATATTACTTCTCTGAAAAGATTATTGATTCCTTTAGTTTCAGCTCCTAATCCCTCTTCTATGCCTATTATTCTTATGTTTGCTCTTTTAAGGGATCTATTTTTTAATAAAAATATAGGCCACTTTTCCAGGGCAATAGATATATTTCCTATGCAGAAGGAAAAGAAAGTGTGGCTCCAGGACAATCATAGAGCAAACTTTGTGGAGGGTCGCCCTAGTCACCTCCTCCTTCTGTGCAAGCCTCCTCTCACTTTAGAGGGAGATGCTGCTAATTACTACAAAGAAACTGGGGATATACCAGACAATACGATTTAGAAAAGCCTTGTACGTTCTCACATCCATTTGCCATGATTCACCTATGTGGTCACAAAACATAGTTGAGGAAATGATCTATTCACTGAAGATTCTTTCCTGTGATCCTTTAATAGGAAATGGGGGAAGGGATCTTATCTATTATAAATGTGCAGCTGACTAGATGTCACATTGTAGCCAAAAAAAGAAACTCAACTTTCAAGCAGAAATCAGTTTTTCCCTAAAAGACCAATATCTTTTAGAATCAAATATGGAGTAGAAGAATCATTTTCAATCCTTGTGAGAGATCCGTTCCTTCCCGCCCCCCGTTACTGGAGGAGTGCAAGAAAGGCTGCCCACAAATCTGAGTTTTTTAATAATAGTTGTCCCTATATAAAGAAGCCAGCAGATGCACTGAATATGCCATGCCAATCATCAAGAGCACAAATATGTGCTGGAGAGTATGTGCAGAAAAACAACACTTACACACTGTTGGTGGGATTGTAAATTAGTATAAACACTATGGAAATCAGTTTAGAGGTTCCTCAAAAGACTAGGAATGGAACCACCGTGTGACCCAGCTATATCACTCAGTATTTATCCAAAAGAATTGAAATCAGAATACTATAGTGATAAATGTGTACCCATGTTCATAGCAGCACAATTCCCAATAACCAAATTAGGGAATCAGCCTAAGTGTTCATCATCAGATGAAGGAAAATAAAATCATGTCATTTGCAGAAAAATGGATGGAACCAGAGACCATTAAGCTAAATGAGATCAGCCACACTTGGAAAGGCAAAGGTCATATGTTTTTTCTTGTATGTAGAAGCTAAAGAGAAAAATGGGGGGGAAGAGATCACATGAAAATAGAAGGGAAGCCAGCAGAGGCAGGAGATTAGGGGGTGAGGAGGGAAAATGGAGACGGGGGAATGCAGTAGACCAAATATGCTACATGCAGGCATCAATTTATTATAATGAAGCCTACTATAAGCTAGAATTCTAATTGACCAGTAAAAAATTAATAAAGCGCCCATAAATTCAAACTTGTCTGTTAAATTTGTGCTCTGTTATCAAGAGTCATTTCCAATGATGAAAATACTGGAGGCTTTAGGGCACAGCCTAGAGTAAAAGCAATATGTATCTGATATAACATTGCAAGATAACTTTCCTTCTCTTTCCTCTACTGCCATATTTCCTCCCCAGGTCACGCAGCCTTTGCTTCTTTTCCCTGACTTGTGTCATGTGCTTCTAACACTGCTCAGTCTCTGTCTGTATATTACAATTCTTTTTTTGTGCGGGGTACTGGGGATTGAACCCAGGGGCATTCTTCCTCTGAGCTACAACCCCAGCCCTATTTTATTCTTTTATTTTGAAACAGGGTCTCACTAAGTTGCGGAGGGCCTCACTAATTTGCTGAGGCTGGCCGCAAACCTATGATCCTCCTGTCTCAACCTCCCAGTTACTGGGATTACATGTGTGTGCCACAATGCCCGGCTTGTATATTATAATTCTTAAGCCACCATAGACTCCGTCACCATTGCTTCTCCTGTTTTCACTCCTGCAACTACAGCATCAACCTCAGTCTCCTCTTTGGCTTCTGGTGCCTCTGCCATCCTTCCTCCTAGCTTACCTGCTGCACTCGAAATGCATCTAACTCTGTTACAGCTTTCTTCTCAACTGTGGGGTTTACTAGCATTTTGATTAAGATCAACAAAACTGCTAAAACCACAGCACTAAGAACAACTCCTTTTCAACCCAAACCTTTTTTCCATCTAGGTCTCAGGCATTTACAAAATTCAAAACTTAAAACTGGAGCATTTATGTAAAAAGCATTTGATGGAAGAAAATGCCCTCATTAAATAACAAAATTCTTCCAAATTAAATTATCTTTATTAATTTCCTGTTTACCTGTAGCAACAATAAAAATATTTTTTAAGAATCAGAAAAGTTTGCAATTTCCTGGACTTAAATACAGTAATTATTTAGTGACTGTCTACTTTGCACAGAACAGGGTTCTTAACTGGTGAGAAGTTAGTAGGTCTAAGCATCAAAAACCTTAGAAACAGGAGAATCTCGTGTGTAACTCTTTACACTCAGTCTATTATCTGCTCTTACACAATCTAGATTTATCTTAAATGGCAATAGTATACAACAATACTCTATAACTCATATTTTTTAAAGGCAATGTCAAAATCCTTCCCCAAATTTGTTTTAAGAGATATTAATAGTATAGATAGGTCCTAGATACCCACTAATCCTCACAGGTTTAAAAATTTCTTCCATTCCTCTAACAATTCTGCCTACAAATAATTGTTGGGTCCTCCTTCATGAATGCTATCTAAGAGTTGTATATTTTGCATGCAATTCAATTTGTCCTTTCCTTTGTGGATTTTATTCCCACAAAGTTACTTTCAATGACCTACTTGCCTTAATACAATAGGAACAATGGATTCATTTTCAACTTTTTATTATTTTCTAGACAATGCCAAACTGAGTTGAAATTGTCTTCCTCCTTCTGAACAGCACAGGTTGGACAAAACCAATGGTGAAAATTTTGGATGAGGAGGTTCTGCTTACATTTCCCTCCTTTGGTCGCAAATCATATTCTATAAGATCTTTCATATATATATAAACCCATACTTTAAGCAGTTCAGAGTAAGTCATGTATACTTTCTGAAATGGATTTTCCAGCTCCATCACTTAGCCACTAAACATAGCCCATCTGGTATTTCAAATTTGTCTCCAAAGGGTGAAGGAATAATTAAGATTTATAATTTTCATCAGTGAGATCTGAAATTTCTACCTGAAACACTTAGAAATCATTGATTAATCATCTCAATTCTTTTATAAAGAGGGTATTATCTCCGTAGCTACATGATTTAAAACTGAGGAAACCATTTTTTAAACTAATGAGCCTGAGTTTGAGGAGGACTCAAATCACTGTCAGTAAAAATATTTTACTATGTGAGTTTGGTAGTATAAAGCAATGAATTTGTCAGCTTATAACATTGATTAACATAGATTACTTAAATTACTTTGGGACAAAGAAAATCATAAGTATTTTAAGACCAACACTCAGAAAAATAGGGTCTCACTAAGTTGCTGAGGCTGGTCTCAAACCTGTGATCCTCCTATCTCAGTCTTCCAAGTACCGGGATTATAGTTGTGTGCCATCATGCCTAACTATGAGAATTCTTTTCAAGTTTGGCATATTTAGAATGTGGCATGGAAAACTTTTGTGAAAATGCATGCTAAATATACCCATAAATTTTCATTAAGTTCTGCATATATGTAAGTGAATAAAATAGTTATTCATAATCATCTTTCTTATCTTGCTAGTGTACGTGTGTACTTTCTACCTGAGTTTTATGTGGAGTCAGTTTTCCTTGTTCTTAGACCTATTCAAGTTTTCCTTGATGTTTTAATTATGTAATTTAATAAAACAAACTGATGAAATATGAGCACAAAATAGAAACATTTTGCTTCCATGATAACTATCATGAATGTTTCGGAAAATGCTCCAAAATTTGAGCTATAACATTTTTTTTGCTATCAAATAATTTCTGGGTGATGCAATTATAAGACCCTAACAATGATAATACATAAATACCTACCCTTGGATTGTATCACAAGGGCTCTTAAATTCCAACTGCACCGTAAGAAAAGTGAAACCAAAATAAAAAATCATGAATTCCTGCTTTACCAGTACAGTAGGAAAAATAAAGGTAAAGGACAGTCCTTGTCCTTTTCAAACATGAGTGAACATACTATATATGTTATAAATTAATATATTTTAAGATATTTTGTATTATTTGATGATTGTACACCTCATCTGATGCTTTTGATTAGTCAACCATAGGCACATCCTGACAAAACTGAATTGGGGGTTTCTATTCTAATACCTAGAACCATGAGAAAAATCAAGCATACAAGGAAAACTCACTCCAAATTTAGCATTTCAAAGATGCAGGTGCAGCTCCTCAAACTACAACTTAATGAGGATATTCAGCCTTTTATATAATTAAATATTCAATCTCAATTTTAGGGTAAAAACAAAGTTCATCAACCAAAAATGTACTTCTGCTTTGACCTTCACTTCTCTTATATCTCCCTCACCCAACTGAGATACCAAGAATCCTTTCCTCTTTCTCATTTGAATACCTCATTTATATTTGCACTCCTGGAATATACCTCTATACATCTGTATCCATTACTCTAATAAATAAGAGTCCAAGGGAGGGCTTGGCTAGTTCTGCTTATATATTGGGAGAAAAAATATCATAGAGAAAAGACACTGAACCAGGAGCCCAAGATTGAGTTCTAGTTTTGCCTCTCCCCCGTCTATTTGAACTCTGAGAAATCACTTTGAGACCTCAGTTACTTTACTTATAGCATTAGGGAATAAAACTAGCATTATGACAGTTTAGAATAGACCAGAAACTACACTAAACAATTTTCCCTTATTTTCTTACTTAATTCAGATAAGGTATGAATTACAACACTCATATATGTAATTCTTATCCCCATTTTACATATAAACAAACTGAGGCTTATGAGTTAGAGTGGCAGACAGAAAAGAAAAGCCTAGGTCTGCCTGAACATTACATTCAAGAAGATAATTTTAAGCCTGTTCATTGTTTAAAAAATAAAGAAATGTTATTATTCTGAATTAGCCAGGTTTGTTGACTCCATGATTCACATAGTCTGGGTATTTGCTTAACTCTTTACCTACTTTGTCAATTCAGCATAAGATAAAGACCCCCCCAAAAATACAACAGAATAAACCTAGAATGGAACAGACAGGAAAGATTTCTCATTTTGCAGCATTTATTGCCTGATTTTTAGTTGGGTCATTCTCCTCCATGAGTCTTCTGATGCATTTAACATTTATTTATTTATTTATATTATCCTGAAAGCAAACACAAAGTTTCTGGATCAGGCTATTCCTACTTAGAACAATATCCACACTGATTTCCCATGCCTCATTCTTCCCCCTCAGAGCAATACAAGACAAAGTCAAAAAACATACACCCCATGCATACCACAGTTTGGCTGCTTTTTGCCATAAGAGAGGAACCCCAAAATTATGAACCTGGAACCTTATCTAGGCAGAGAACTAATCTTTATTGCCATAAAATAAACTAATTTTCTGTGAGAAGAGGAGGAAGAAGGCAAGCATTTGGTTTCAGGGGGAATAGGTTTTATTACCTTTTAAATGAGAACAGATGGTTCCACCATAAAGGAAATAAGCATCTCTGGCTCTATTACCCTTAGAGTGAGGAACAAATAGATCTGGAAGAAAACTTTACACTATTCATATATTATTCTCTATATTTATAGCATGTAATTTGTCTTTGCTCAGAAAATTCTAACCATGCATAATATGAAAATATTCATATTGCTGCTCAACACTTGGGTGTTCTCATCTGTAAAATAAAGGTGCTGTTACTACAAAGTCCCCAAATTCCACCCTCTATGATGCTTTTATGGGAGTGATAGCTCCTTTCAGAAAAATAAAATATCTAGAAATAAAATGAACATAAGATACACTGATAAGATGTGTACTGATGAAATAAAATGAACAGAAGATATCTGCTGATGAACATGGAGACAAAGTTGGCCTAGGTGTTAAGAGCTCTCTGACTTGGGACAAATCAAACTGCATCACCCTCCGTATTCTCGTTGGTAGAAACAGTAGCTTACACTAAACTGAATCCAATATTCCTTCAAGACAATAAGATTATTTCTAAGTCATGACAATGAACATGTAGTTTTAAGGGCTTTTCATACGTAAGTCTATTTCCATTATCAAATTTGCATCAATGACTTTATTAGTTAGATCTATACTTGCTATGTGAAAGAAATATTTGAATCATTCATCTAATCCCACTTGGTGCTAATCACAGTTCAGACCAGGTATCACTTGATCTTATTTCTCCAAGGCTGGGAACTACTGTGGACAGTGTTTGCACAGGGATGCTCAAGTTTTAGTGTTACAGTTACAGTTACACCTGGAGGAGGACTTGCTGCTATTGTACCCTTATCAAAGTCCTCACTATACCTGGGATTAGGCCCAAGAACTTGCCTTTGTTAGTGTTTCCAGGTATTTTCAATGCTGCTTGGTCCAGGAACCACACTTCAAGAACCATTGGCCTACAGATCTACAGCAATGGTATATGAACTTTACTTTACAGGAATCACCTGGGGATACTGACACACACACACACATTACGATTCAGGTCCAGGGAAAGCTCACCATTCTACATTTGCAACAAGCTCCCAGGTGATGCTGATTTAACTGATCCACCCTGAATAGAAATGACCAGAATGGGCATCACCTGGGAGCTGTTCAGGTTGCAAAACTGAAGTTTAATTGTGTGAACATGGAGACTATAGTTGATACTGAATTATTATTGAAATTTGCTAAGAGATCTTTAGCATTCCCACTACTCTCAAAAAAAAAACGTAACTGTGAGGTGATAGACTTGATTATGATGATCATTTTACAGCATGTATGTTTATCAAATCACATTATGCAACTTAAATATATGCAATTTGTCAATTGTATCTCAAAAAAACTGAAGAGAACCTAATTGTACAAACATATTGATTGCCTATTATGTATCGCACTATAAATGTTATGAGGTTTACACACATATATAAGTACAGAAATAAAAGAATAATAAAGGAGACTATGGAAACACAACCAAGGAACCAAATGGCTTTGAGGAGAAGGGTTCATGTCTGGGAGCACCAAGGAGGTCAGGTCTTTTCTCAGAAAAATACATTTGTTTAACTTTATCCAGCCAATTGAGGAAAATTAAACCTAATGTATAATATGAGAATATTGGACTTTATTGAATAAACACCGACACTAAAAGTGGCAAAAAATAACAAAAAAAAATTTCACTGCTTTTAATAGTTTACCAAACAAGCAACCATTTTCACTTTTAAAAGGTCTGAACTTGGCTAACCAAATAAACATACAAGCCTTGTCCCACTTTAAAAAATAAATAAGAAAATAAAATGGGGCCACAGAATTTCAAGTAAGGTAAACAATGCTCTAGAAAAACATTCAGATACCCAGAGACTTACTGCAAATACCACAAAAGCTAAAGCAAATAGATACTTACCCACCTCCCTGCAGGTCCCTGGAAGAGAAAGGCCTACTGAGCTGCCTGCACCAAATTTAAGTCCTCACCAGAGCCCTGATTGGCCAGACAATCTCTAACTTCTAACATTCCCTGGTCTGATAGGAGATTTTCAGACTCAGGGCCTATAGAGCGCTGAGCCCTGTATAATTGAAAGCCTTAAGTATTTTCTTCTGTACTAATAGAAAGTGTAGGTACCCATGTGTTCAACCATGTGTGTGTGTGTGTGTGTGTGTGTGTGTGTGAACAATAGAAAACTAAAGCAATGGGTCTGGAATTGTGATACGAGCCTGTAATCCCAGTTCCTAAAGAGGCTGAGGCAGGAAAATCCCAAGTTGTGGGCAAGCCTAGGCAACTCAGGGAGACCTTGTCTCAAAATGAAATTTTAAAAAGTGATGTACTGCAGTGGATCCCCAGTACTGTAAGACAACAAAAATAAAACTGTGACTTCTTCCTAAACAGAGAAACAACTGATCAATTAACATTTAAAACACTCGTGTAAATAAATAGGTGCAATCTAGCCTGATACAAAATGGTTTCTGGTAGAATTTAATGTCATTTTTCACAATATGGGAAACGGAAGTGAATAAACATACAATTGTGTTTGGGGAATTTTTGAAAGCTATTATTATTTGGAGAATGAAACAAAAATAGGGCTCTCCCATCCTCCCAGTGTCATCTCTTAACAGAATTGACCTTTAACTCATGGCAGGTGAGAAATGGCTGGAATAGAGGTGGAAGCACTTCTGAACACACACTCCTGTCTTGGCCTCCATTCTCTGGGTTTAACCTCAACCCCAGATCTCATTTTAGAAAGTCACCAGACAACAAGCAGAAATGATTTAAAAGAAGATAGTAATCAAATATGTGGAAAGTTCAGGTTTAAGGATCTTCTGTCTTTCAGTTGGAGAGTTTTGAATCTTTGTTCCAGAACATGATTTCCACAAAAGGGGAAACACGCCCACCCTCGGGTAATGAGGTTTAACGGATGGTGCGAGTGCCCTCGACGGAGCACCTTTTCTACAGGAATCATGTGGACTTAGCACTGTCCGCTCCTGTCACTCAACAACAAACAGTGAATACAACGTCAAAGTGCTCTCCCCCTTTCAATCCTTGCTTATGTTCAGTGTTTATTGAATACCTAGTATATACAAAAAGTTACAAATGCATAAATTCTTGGAGACAAAAATTATGATAATAATGACCCGTTTGCAATGTGCTTCACCTTGCATATACTGGAATGTCCCCAAATTCATGAAGCAATTGGCCAGGCACCGTGAATGGCAGTTTTTGAGTACATTCCCTACCGTCCTTGCATTACACAGCTCCTGTAATGGCCTGACTCACTGCTACAACCTCAGGGATAGCACTCACCTTTTGTTTATTTACTCCATTTTAATGAATGCCAGAACTGAAGCAGATTTTATATGCCCAGGACTGAAAGTACTGTCCCTGCTTAATGGAATAATACAAAATCTGGAGGATTCATGGCCATGACTTTTAGATAAGTGAAATAGAAAAGGGAGGCTAAATAGGAAACACATTTTTTGTGTTTTTTTTAAGAACACAGCAAAAATATATTTAAAGAAAAGGCATTACCTCTTTCTACTTTGTTTTGAAATGCCTGTTTCCATAGTTAGACACACAGCAGTTTAAAAGCATGCAATAAAATACAGAAAAGAAAATGAATGTAAACATTTTATGAGAACTGCTCTTTATAGATTTTAATGTGCTGTTACCTTCCATTTAAACATATGCTTGTGCGTGTACTGACTCAGAGTATATTGGATATGTCAGAATGTGGAGTTTTAATAACTAGGGAAAAAATCTCAAATAAACGCAACTCTTAGACATGAACAAAAATGTCATTCTTTTTGCAGCCAGAGTTTAATACATCCTTCAAGGTGTAAGGAGTGTTGGAAATCAATATCAAATCCCAGGGTCCTTCTGCTGAGATATTCAAAATGTTAACTCTAATGGGAGTCATATTAAAAAAAAAAGGCAGTTATAACCTAGGGCTGAACAGTTCACATTCGACTTAGAGTAGTTATTGCTCAAAACCTAAACACATCTTGTCTTTAAATAACAAAATCTTTTCTTTATCATTGTAATTTTAACAAACAGTGTAACCAATTTGCAGAACCGAATGCCTGATATGAAGGTAGATAATTTTGGAGAAATTATTTTCTCTTGTTTAGTAATTACCATTAATGAAAGAAAGATTTCTTAAATACTAATAAATCAGGGCTGAATTGACTGACCATGCATCCAAATTGCTGCATTATTCACACTGGAATTACTCTAAAGATTAGCTGCAAATTGCCCTCTAAATTGAATTTATGGTTTCATTTTTCATAACTACTGTGTTGTGACAGATGAGAGGAATCTGAGAGGAAAATGACAGCGATGGACCCAATTTCTTAGTGTTCTGTCCCCAAGATAGAGCCAAACCATCTCTATAATTTATTTTGGCAAGCATAAAAACCTGGTAGGCTCGAATCCAGGATGTTGTATCTACATCTCCCTCAGGTGAAGGGGAGGGTCACTATTGTATTTTTGACTAGTGGAAGCTAATCAAATCAATATACGTGAATTAAAGAAGTTCCCAAATGTGATGCAATTATTTTATGTGTTATATACTTTGATTTAATATGCATAATAGCAATGGGATAGATCATTATACCCCCATTTTAGTAAAAGGAAGAATGAGGCTGGATAGGAGGCTTCAAACCTCTGCCCAGGGTCTCCTGCATGCTGCCTCTCAAGAAGGGCTACTGCTTTGATCCCATCACTAATTCAGACCTATTGGTATTATGTTCAGCAAATCACTTGTCGTTTCTTTTGCATCAAAGAAGACAAAAAATGACTCCGAGTTAGACTAAGGGAAACAGAAACCGTTTCTACAAACTCGTCATCATAAACACACGTAAATCTTTGGTGTTAGAGACTATTATTGAGAAGCTGAAATGAAGTAAGTGCTTTCAGATCTGAGAGACAGTAAAGGCCTCCTCTTTTCTATGAGATGGATAACGTGTTGCAATACAGAGAGTGGAAGACAATTTTGTTAGCCTTTAAATTGGGTTTGTATCATCCAGGCCTCTCGGGTTAGAAATGATTGAAAACAAATATTGGGTTGGAGTTAGTGACAACTGCAGTTGATGCCTTCAGGTTTATGAGACACCAGTATGTGAACATATGCTCTGTTTGTAAGACAAATGATTAGGCAGCCTCCTACAGCTTTCTGTTTCTAAAGGTTCAGAAAGTGTCACCATTATTCTTCTGTAATGGCCTCAGGTATCCTCTCTTTCATCAAACTAGCTCTCAGGTTAACATACAGATACCAGGCCTTAATGACATTTCTCAAACCTGCAAGAGCAATTTAAGTTATGCTTATTTACAAGTGAGTATTTTCACACTGTGCTTGTTAACAAATAAATGTTCCTTTAAGATGATAGAAATAAAAATATTTACCAGTGGGGTGAAACGGAAAAGCTCTAGGTTTCTTGATAAATCCTTTTTATCCTTTAACCTTTCCATCCAATTACCTTGTTATCAATTTTGGAATGTATCTTCTTCCAGTGCATATGATTTAATTATTTTCTCCTCTGAAGATTATTTTAATATTTTAACTGATGCTTCTAGGATATGTTTTCAAAACACACATACATATTTCTTTTCTACTGGCACTACTTGTTGCCTTTATCTCGCCTAACTGATCCATTTGTGTTTTTCCTTTGATTATTTCACATGAAATTAAAATATTTACATTTGAATTTAAAGTCAAACACTATTCTTAGTTGGTGATAAAAGTGAGGACTGAAACTTTACTCAACCATTCCGTGTAAATGGGCAAGCTAATATTAACTCCAGATGTCTAGAATTACTAAATACTTTTTATTTTGAGTTTTGCTATTATGTAGAGAAAACAGCCAAGGCCCATGGTGCATAAATCATTTTAATGGAGCAAGCTCACATGTTAAACTAGTTGTACGACCTCTGGCAAGTTCTTGAATGTCTCTGAGCCCTGCAATTCTTCAATAAGAATGGGGTTAGAAATGCCTTTATAGGGATTTTGTGAGGATAAGAGAACTGATTCTGTGGGTCTTATTCATACTGCATGGCTCTGAGAAGAAAGGGTTCAATGTCACTACTGGACAAAGAGACAAGGACTCTGGTGATGAAAAAGCAAAGCAATACTAACCTAAACCAGTGACTTGGATTGGGGTTTTAAGGATGACTTACATGTCCAGTAAATAAAACCATATGATAGAAGAAAATTCCAAAAGAATATCTACAACATATGAGCAGTGGTAACCTTGGGATATGGGTTAGGTAGATGTTTGCAGTCAGTTAAATATTTTTGGAATGTGTGAAGCTTCTAGTAAGCATATATTACTTTTGTGATAATAAATTCTAATAAATATTTGTTTTAAATATACTTTCATTGATGCATTGTAATTACACATCATAATGAGGTTCAGAATGATAGAAACATACATGCACACAGCACTTGGTGTGTTTCCCTCCCAATTCCACCCCACTTGCTCCTCCTCCCCATACATGTTATTGAGAATGGTAGTGATACCTTCATACATGTATGTAGCATTGTTTGAACTGTTTCTTCATCAAGCCTCCTTTTTCCCCTCCCCGCCTCCCTCCTTGAATCCCCTTCCACTATTCTACTGGTACTCTCCCCATTTATTTTTCAAAATAATTAAAGTCAGAATACTATAGTGATACATGCATGCCCATGTTCATAGCAGCATGACTCACAATAACCAAATTGTGGAACCAACTTAATATTTTAAAAGTAAAACATGCCTAGAACACAGTAAGTGCACAATTAATATCAACTTTTTTCATCTTCCAGATTAACCATTTACAAAAATAAAAGCATATATGAATGCATTTATACTAATATTTAGAGACTTCCTACTAGTTCCGAGTTCTTTTCAGTGCTGTGGATTCACAAATAGAAGAAAATAGACCTCTGTCTTCTGTATCTATCAATACATAAGTACAATTAATAAAACATTTAAGGAATTTTTAAAAATATTTTTCTCAATTAGATTCTCTTTCAATTGAATTCATACCACAGAGATTTTCCCCACTTGAAACCTGGCTATCATCCTTTGAGAAGTAATTTTTGAAAAATATTTAAGGCATATGTAAACAAAATATAAGTTGCCTTGTTATTGTATCATTTTATGGGTAAAACATTAATATCGATATGTCTGAACTATGTTATTATCATTTAATAGATTAAAATGATCAGCTATCAGCAACTTTTAGCTTAATTCAACTTAATATTTATTCTCAAGGTATATTCAAGACAATATTGTATTCAAATTTCAATGACAATCCCCACAAAATAAATGCATTTTTCATTTTATAAATATAGATTTGAGTGTACCTAAACTGCCTCAGAATGTTTTTCTACACAATTTTTATATAAGCCAAATCGACCAAAAATCCAAAAATTATTTATAATTGGCTTTCAAATATTCACCAGAAAACACAAGTATATATGCCTTAGTGAATGGTATCAACAAGAGGCCCAACCACCTGTTCTGTTAAACCACACTGATAGTCCTAAAGCAGAATATACAGAACTGAGAATCCTAACCTCCCCCGGTGAACAAGTCAAGGGTTTTGTTGTGCAGATGATTTCAGAAGACCAAATTGTGGCAGAGTAAATCACATTCTAAGAACAAAGAAAATCTTCATGCCTCTGCACGGAATCATCAGCAATCCATTCATTGACAAAAGCTATGGGAGGTAAATAACAGTAGCAAAGAAACAAAGTAAATTATCTTGAAAAAGCAGCTGCCTAAGTAGTGAAATTTGTGTGACCCATAAGTGTTTCCTCCTCTGTTTCTGACACTCCTCTCTGAGCCAAGGAATGGGGAGCTGAGAGCGTGTGTGACTGGGCTGAGATGTGCTAGGAGAAAGCAACCGGGGAGCCAAAAAGAATTTCAGTGGAACAGAGGGCATGAAAGGGATCAGAAGGCGGAGGCAGAACAATGAGTAGTGCTAAAGTTAGGCAGCTAGGTAGAAATGAGCAAGTCAGGGCAAAATTGGGAGGGATTTGTGGGACACCCTGTCCAGCTGTGGTTAGAGAACCCCAAGGATATTAGGAGGCTAAATTTGCTCACTCAAAGATAGCCTCTGGAAGTTATGGTGTCATTGGCATTACCACTCCGGAAACCTACCACCACCACTTTCCCCTCAGGGTTTCCCTTAGGCACTGATGGGAAAGTTTCCAACCTGGCGAAAACAGCAAATAGCATAGACACACTAAGCTGTGGTTAAAGAGATAGTAACCTCCCCAAATGCATATATATGGGGGGGGGGCGGACTAAATAAAGATTGCCACACAGGAGACTCACTGCCATTTTCCACTTAGGGAAGGGACCCATTCCAGACCCTTTGTCCGGAACATAACTCCTTTGTTCCATGCCATTTTCCACTCCAGGAAAGCAGTCCACTGGGGAATGTGACCCCTTTATCACAGCCTTCTCATAAACTGTACATCCACTTCCCTAAATAAACCTCCTATATTCCCCTGCTCATGCTTTCCATTTGAAATCTTTCTTTCAGGAAGCAAGTGCCCAGGAAAAGGGATCACTACTGTGTAACATGTATTTCTAGGAGAGATTATCACCCTATAACACTATAGAGTGGCATCTGTGGCTTAACCTAAGGACAAGTTGAATTCTCATCCTTTTCTTCTGTTTCATATGCCATTATTGCCTTGGGTTTTAGTTCTTTTTTGTTTGTACAATCCATAATTTGAACATAATTGACCAGTACTTGTGTAGTTTTATCCTACATGTTAAACAGTTGTCCATCATTGGTTCTTACATTGTAATCCTTCCTTGCAAGTTCAAATTTCTTCTTACTGAGGTATATTTTAGTGTTGTTTTTATACTAAGGACTATGGGTCATATATTTCCTATGTCTAAAAATATTTCTATTTCATTCTTTTTAAGCAGATGTATTAAATACATGCAAACATATATAGCATTTTGTTGAGTACAACATACATTGAGAAATGTACCCATATACAGCTTGATAAATATTTGTTTTGTGAATAAATCCATGTATCCCAAACCAGAGCAAGAAATAGAATATTATTGTCACCCTAGAATTTTTCCTTGTATCCTCACACCCCCTTCCAATTATTACACCACCTACCCCAAATGGCAAGTATAATCCTCAATGGATGACTACTTGTAGCACCGTAGACTAGATCTACATATTTTTGGAGGTTAAATAAGTGGAATTATGTATGGAATTTTTAGTTTGGGGCTCTTTCAGTCAAAATTATGGTTGTAACATCCATTCATTGTTCACAGAGAGGTGTTTGTTTTGTTCCTTTTCATTATCATTGATATATATATATATAAATATACATATATAATTTTTTATCCTAACACAATTTCTTTTTCCATTCTACTGTTGTGGATATTGGATTTGTATATGGCCATAGGATACTACCAAAAACTGCCTTTATGAGCATTCTTGTACATGTCCTTAGTTCACCTATGTACACACTATGTGGAGGTTTACATAGGATATTAATATGTTCAGCCTAAGTAGATACTTCCAAACAGCAGCAATTATACATAAGCAAGGTATGCATTTTAAAGGTAATCTTCAAAAATAAATAAAATTATGACTCATTATATACAGTTATAAAAATGAACACATGGTAAAGATTTTATTTAACACATTAAATGAATGGACCAGGCAGGTATTATAATCAATTTAAAAGGTGATCCAAATGAAAATATATATATATTTAGATAGTGTTGAAAGTAATTCAAAGATAGTAAATGGGTAGAATCAGATAACTGGAAAGGTAGTGTTGTTTGTAGATAACTCATTGTTGAACAATAGCTCAGACAAACTAGAATCAAATGACTATTTTTAACTTGTGCACTTGTGGGAATTCTTCACATAGGCTGAGTATAGGTTCTTTGTCATATGTATATAAGTGTTGGTCTGTGGTTTGCTTTCTTACTTGCTTATGGGTGACTTTCAATGAACAGAAGGAATTACATTAAAATCCATCTTGTTCAATTCTATTCTTGAATTTGATAGTTTATTTTGGATCCTTTCTTTTTTTTAATCTCAGGCCTTTGAAGCTGTTATTCAAGTTTTTTATTTCTAATTTTGCTTTGGGGATATCTGCTGTGGGTTTATGTGTTATTTCTTTGCAGATCTCTTTGCTTGCTTTTAAGATGTATTTTTTCTTTGCTCAGAATACTTCTATTTTGACTCCAGGGTTCTGCAGTTTCAATAACTTGTGTCAGTGTGAATTTGTTTGTATTTAATCTACTTAGAACTCTTTGTATTCCCTGAATCCGAGTAATGAGGTCTTTCAGCCAAGCTCTTTCACCAATCTTCTTCAAATTTATATCTTAAAACCTTGCCTCTCTCCCATTACCTATATTGCTCCTTCAGGAACTTATGTTAGATGCTTGTCAGACATTGCACTCTCTCCTCCATGTACCTCAACTGTTCATATTGTCCATCCCTGCATTTCATTCAGCTGTATTCAGTGTAAATCCTACAATCTCTTTTCCAGTTCACTAATTTACTCTATAGTTCAGAATAATCTTCTATTTAATCCTTCCTTTGTGTTTTGAATTCCAATGACAATATTCTTTAGTTTTAAGAGTTTCATATGGTTCTTTATCATCCTACACTTCTACTGGTTTTGTATATTCTAATGTTGCTTTTTACTCTTTCAATTATCTTCAACCATTTCTCTTTTTTAAAGAAGGAAAAACAGAACATAAAATTTACCTTCTTAATCAATTTTAAATGTACAGTACAATAGTGATAACTTTATGTACATTATCGTGCAAGAGATCTCAAGAAGTTGTTTATCCTACAAGGCCGAAACTTTGTACCATTGAATAACTCTTTCCCCTTCCCTAGTTCTAGGCAACCAGTGCTCTATTTTTCTGTATCAAAGAGTTTAATTAACCAGGCATTGTGGCACACTCCTACAATCCCAGTGCTTGGGAGGCTGATACAGGAGGATCTCAGGCTGGAGACTAGCCTTGGCAACTTAGAGAGACTCCCAGCAACCTAGAAAGACTCCATTTCAAAACAAAAAATAAAAACAGGCTAGGGGTGTAGCTCAGAGGTAGAATGCCCCTGGGTTCAATCACCAGTGACACACATACACACACACAAGTGACTAGTTTATTTTACTTCATATAATATCCATAAGTTTTATCCATGTTTTAGCATATGACAGAATTTCCTTTTTCTTATGGCTAATAGACCATCGTATGTAAATAACACATTTTCTTTATCCATTTACCTGTCAATAGGCACTAAGGTTGCTTCTACCTCTTAACTATTGTGAATAATATTGTAATGAACATGGGTATATAAATACCTTTTTCTGATCCTATCTACAAGTATTTTTGTATATATGCCTAGAGGTAGTATTTCTGGTGAGATGATAATTTTATTTTTTGTTTTGTTTTAGTAACTTCCATACTGTTTTCCACAGAAACTGCACCATTTTATGTGTAGTTTTATTTGTGTACCACCAGCAGTGTACCAGAGTTCCATTTCACAACATCCTTTTCAATACTTAAGTTTAATTTTTTTAATTTTTTACATATTGGCCATTCTAATAGTGAGATCCATCTTGCAGCCTAACAGATATAACATGATATCTCATAGTGGTTTTGATTTTCATTTCCCTAATAATTAGTGATAATGAGTATCTTTTCTTATGCTTATTGACTATTACTATATCTTGTATGAATAAACATCTATTTAAGTCATATACCCATTTTTTAATTAGATTGAATTTGTCATGGTGTTGGTGTTGGTATTGGTAGTCGTGGTGGTGGTGGAAATGGAGATAAAGGGGCCATCCCTGAGACTTTAGCCTGGCATCTAAGCTAAAAGCAGTCTTGTGGGTACTGAGCCCTTAAACCTTTGGAGCCTGACACTTAGGCTAGTTAGTGCCAGGATTGTGTTGTAGTATACCCACTTGGAGAGGAAATAGAATATTTGTGATATAGGAAATGAACAGCATATTTTTCCCAAACATGACAATGTAATTGCAAACTAAAAAAAAATAAAATCCAGCCAGGCATGGTGGCACATGCTTGTAATCCCAGTACTTGGGAGGCTGAGACTGGAGGATCCGGGTTCGTGGCCAACCTCAGCTACTTAGTGAGGCCCTCCACAACTTAGTGAGACCCTGTTTCAAAATAAAGAATAAAAAAGTAGAATAGGGCTGGGGTGTAGCTCAGAGGTAGAATGCCCCTGGGTTCAATCCCAGTACTCCAAAAAAAAGTAAAATCCCATATAAGTTACTATGAAAACTTTTCAACATATTATATTGAATATTTAAGGAAATATAAACTCTATATAGTGCAACTTATATGGATTAAATCAGTTTAAGCCATATAATTGGCTATTTTTAATTCTGTAAGTAAAATTACATTTTAAACTTCATTGACATTCATAAAATAGGTGTGCCCTAATTTTTTAACCTTAAGACTATTCTTTTTACTATTTCATTGGTATATAATACCTATAAATAATAGTGCAATTCATTGTGACATTCATACATGCACTTATCATAATTTGATCTATTTCATTCTCTAGTCCTTCCCTTAATTTTAAGAGACAATATGTTTATAGCAGCACAATTCACAACTGCCAAACTTAGGAACCAGCCAAGGCGTCCATCAACAGATGAATGGACCACAAAACTATGGGATATATACACAATGGAATTTTACGCAGCCACAAAGAAGAACAAAATCACATCATTTGCAGGGAAATGGAGAGAACTAGAGAACATCATGCTAAGTGATATTAGTAAGTCACTAAGTGTAAAAAGCCGGATGTCCCCCCTAATCTGTGGGAGCTAGATAGAATGGGACTTAGAAGGGACTTAGAAGGGAAGAAGAAGAAATCTTTAGATGGGCAAAGAAGGTGACCTAACTGAGGGAGTTGGGAGGGGGGTGGAGGGAAACACACTATAGCACATGATGTACATACACAAACCTATAAGACTCAATCACTATCCGGAGCATGAAAGGGAGGGAAGGGAGAGGGAATAGGGTGGGATTGGAGGGAGAGCTAAATGTGCAATGTGTGCATGTATGATGTTCATAGCCTGACATATATCAAAATGTATAATTACAATACACCAATAAATGAACATAAAAAAGAGACAATGTGATGGAATATATAAAAAATCCAGGAAAGTTGTAAAAATAATTATAAGATACCACAAACTTTCTTCTCAATACAGATTAAATTTTAAATAAAATTTTGAAAATTTCCAAAGAATAAAAACTAAGAGGAAACTAAAACCCAGCAGATGTCCTCTTTAAGGAAGACTGAGAATGGTGGGAGAGTGTTGGTTTAGGCAATACGTGTCCTCAGTTTTTAATGCCCACATAGCTAGGGGAAATGGTGTGAAGCTCACATTTGAGACCACCCTGCTTAAAACTAGGTCCTTTGAGGGCCTCCACACTCAGTGAAAATGTATACTAGAAAAAAAAGGCTGTCATTTTTTTCCTGGAAGCCTGATAGACTATAATCTAATCTTGCCTCTCATTGAATATATTAAAAATGTATCAGTCGGCTTGCAAACCTCCATGGCATTATCTGGAGATGGTGGTCAATTTTTCTTTGTTTTTCTTTTTCTTCCTTTCTTTTTTCCCCTTCCTTCTTTCCTCTTTCTTTCTTTCTTTTTTTTTGAGGGTTTTATTTTCACATTTTAATCTTATAAGTAAAATGTATTTCTTACAGCATGATGATTTGTTCTCTGGATGCTTTAAATTTTTTCATTCTGAGTCCTCATAATTCATAAAATTTTATAAGCGAAATATTATGTGAGTTATAGTATGAAATGTTAGTTCCACCAGGGAGATTTTTTTGTCTGCTAGGTAGCTATCTTAAGTTTATCAGACATGCCATATAACATAGATTTGAGTTTCAAACTCACCTGAGGTCAAGTTTTGAGATTTTAATTTTTTTTATTGGTGCATTTTAACATACATCTTGAAAGCCATCGAGATATGAATTTTTAAGGGAGATTTCACTCATCTCTTCTCAGCACCACAGTTGAAGACAGGAACCTTTTCTGCAGTATAGTCCTACAGGAAACAGGTTTATTGGCAATGCGCTGTGCATAGGTGGAATAATCCATATGGGTCAGTATGCTTTATATGGTTTGAGTGTACACCCCAAGATTCAATGTTGGAAGCTTGGTCCTCAGTTGCAGCAAAGTTGGAAGTGGTGGAACCTGTGAGTGGTGGGCTGTAGTACACGGTAAGTAGTATTTGAGGTTGATGCCCTTACAAAAAATCAATTTAGCTCTTGTGGGACCCCAGTTAGTTCTCATTAGAGGGAGTTGCCATAAATGAGCAAGATGTGCTCCTCTCTACTCTCAGGATTCCTGTCTCACCAAGTGATCTCTCCGTCTTGCACATGCTCCCACCATGATGCCATCCACCATGATGAAATGTAGCCCAAGGGGTCCTTACTGGAGACCAAACAGAGGGATCTACCTGACTTTTGATATTCAGCCACCAAAACTGAAAGCTAAATAAACCTCTTTCATTTATAAGGTATTCCACCTTAGGTATTTTGTTATAGCAATGGAAAATGGGCTAATACAAAGGTGTCTCATGACATCTTCCACCATGTAAGGCATATATTCTCAAAGACAAAGCCAACTCTACTTCTCTGTTTATTCTCAGGGATCTGACTTTACTTAGTTCTTGGCTCTGAGTATATATTATATTTTTGCAAGTTCATTAACATAGTTTCAATATATTCAGTGAAAGGCAAGATTAGATTACAACCTATCAGACTACCAAGACAAAAAAATATAATGGCAATTTTTCTTTATTTCTTCCCAGTATACTTTATAGCTGGTTAGGATGCCCCTCAAGGCTTTAGCTTTAAGCACGGTGGTCTCAGTTTCAATTCTCAAATGTGTGAGCTTTACATCTTTTCCCCTGGCTCGATGTGGGCATTAAACACTGAGCATATGTACTGCCTAAGCCAACACCCTCCCACCATTCTCACTCTTCCTCAAATAGGGTATCTGCAGGAGTTTATTTTCCTCTTAGTTTTTATTCTTTGGAAATTTTCATAATTTTACTTAAAATTTAGTCAGTATTTAGAAAAATGCTTCTGGTATGTTAGAATTATTTTTATAATATCCTTGGAGTTTTTTGTATCCTACTACAATGTTTCTTAAAATGTCAACACACCTTTTTTCTTAAAGTCAATGAATTTTAAAAGGCAATTATATTTGCAAAATTAAAAATAGCAATTATATGACTTAAACCATTTTTAATCAATAACATTTGAATTGTACCATGTACAGTTTATATTCTTTAATTTTGTTGGGGGGAGGTACTGGGAATTAAACCCAGAAGAGCTCTCCCACTGAACTATATCCCTAGTCCCTATTATATTTTATTTTGAGACGGGGCTTTCTAAGTTGCCAGGGCTGGCCTCAAACTTGTGATTCCCCTTCCTCAGCCTCCTAAGTAGCTGGGATGATTTTAAGCATGTGCCACTATACGTGTCTCTTATAAATATCTAATATATTTTGAATAGTCATTATAGTAACTTTTATGGGATTTTCTTTAGTTTTTTTTTGTTTGCAATCATATTGTCATGTTTGGGGAAATTGTGCTGTTTATTGCCTATATCACATATATTTTATTTCCTCCCCAAGTGAGTGTGCTATAACACAATCCTGGCACTAAATAACCTAAGTGTCAGACTTCACAGGTTTAAGGGCTCAGTCTCTACAGGACTGCCCTCAGCTTAAATGCCAGACACAAGTCTCAGGGGCTGCCCACAATTCAGTCTGAACAGCTATAGATTTAGCATTTCTCTATTAGTTTTTTTAATTCACTAAAATGAATTATAGACCTCAAAAAAGCTCTATGCTTATGACTATAGTTTTATATAGAAGACACCACTTAGTAATAGCAAAATGAAGAGTAGAGACTGGGACATCCTTGAACACAGAGCTTCATGCCCTCTCCCATGAATCAAAGTACATCACCGGCCTGTACAATGGTGGGTTAACCAACACATACACTCTGTGGAAGCCTATATTCACAGTTTTAATTGAGATTTTATTATGTAGACGTGATGAATAATTAGACCACTGGCCACACAATTTAATTCAATCTCTATTCCCTTTCCCCTCTATGGATGTTTTTCTGGGCCCAAAGTTTCAACCCTCTAATCACATGGTTGGTCTTTCTGGTAACCAGTCCCCATCTTGAAGCTATTAGCTATCTAGTGGCCACATTGCTTCTCCTCTTTATCATAACAAAATCACTCCTGGCATTCAGGAATTCCAAGGGTTCTTGCAACTGTGCCAAGAACTGACAACAAAGATCAAGTACATTCATCAAGTACCATAGTCGCACATACCAAAAATATAATCAGATATATTTCTATAGGAAATATTTCAGAAAAATCTATAAAAAATATAACTAATGAAAATTAATTTATTGCAAATATATATTAACATTAGTGTGCAATTCTAAATAGTCTAGTTGTAAATAATCTTTATATGTGTACAGTGTTTAAAAGTTAAAAAAATATATTTTCACATATCACTTCATTTCATCTTCATATCTAAACTGCAAAGTAAGTATTATAATATCACTTTTATAAACTAGTGAAGATTTAGGGGCTTGCCTAAATTCACAAAGCCATTATATAGCAAATCTAATGTCAAACTGACTTCAAATTAAGTGACCTCCAACTAACCTCACAATTTCCACATTAATGCCTGTAATTTTTATCATATAAAACAGCATGAATCTTTGATTTGTTTATTATACTTCCTCACTATCAATAGTAATGAAATCATCTTTGCCTTTAATTTCTTCAGGGTTCTTTGACCAATTAATGCATAGTGTTGTTCATTTGGCCGGAGAGAAGATTATTACTTTGGTTAACAAGCTCATGGTCATTTGCTCATTGTAAGTTAGAGGCTAGCTGAAGAAGCTCACTGTAAAGCAGTGGTTGTTTTCCCTTCTCTTAGGGAAGGTTTCTGTTGAACTTGATTTAATGCAAGTCCCATGCTGCATAATGACTACTGTATTTTCCATTTCTATAGTGAACTAAAATAACCTATTGTGAGTGCTAGAATGCAATAATCCATACATTATTATGTTTTATTTATAGGACTTTATATTCTGGAATTCATTCAGACATATCCAACCCCAACAACCTTTAACCAAATTTAATTGTGTGTATAAAATTATATACATCATCACAACTTTTTACCTAACTGCACAACATTTAATTTCATGATGGTAATGGAACTGTAGATGTTAGCTCTATTTCCACATATTGGATTGGAAAAATGAAATTATCTTTTTAATATGATCAAGGGTGAATTATTATAGCATGGCACTTAATTGAAACTAATATTCAGATAAGATCAGTCTCATTTTTTTTTCAAAAAGTAGAGGTGATTGATCAATTAAAATTAGGAGATTATAATTCATCAAATTGCACTTAGGTCAGCAGATATTCTATGTAGGGCAAAAAGAAGTCTCTCCTTTATATTTTCAGTTAGTAACCATTTGTTATGTCTAGAAATAAAATAAGCATATGATCTTTATTCTCCAATATATACAAAAGGTATTTTGATATAGAGAAGCATAGCAAAGTAAGACATATTATAATAATTAACTGAATTATCCCTGGCATGCCGTGAACAATTACAGGATTAATAACTATCCAACCAAATGGTGTTATGTTGGAATAAATTGACCGACAAGCTTTCTCAGCTAGGAAATGAAGCTCAGATAGATCATCAATAAAAATGACTGTGACGAGTATACTTGTGAGAACTCTACTGTTTTACATTTACAAAATATGGCTGCGGTAACTGTGTTTAATGGTTGGAAGAAAGTATTTAAAAATTCATTTAGAATATTTTGCCCTTTTTAATTGCCTGCTGAAAGACATAACGTTTGATGGCCACTAATGTACCACACTATCTACATTTAATTAAATACCTGTGAGTTCTGAAAGCTACTAAAAACAGTCTTCCCAATATAAAGAAAAGCAAAAGGAAAAAAGAAAAAAGCCTCAGAGCTGCAGCTTATTTAGCATATGTGATATACACTATGCATCAACACTAAAACAATATTAGATAAAAAAAAACAAAGATAATTTTGAGGATAAATGGTGAATATTCTGTAAAATGAAGTAATGGACAAACTCATGTGAGATTATAGAATGTGCCTTACAAATACATTCATTAAAAGTTTTCACTCAAAATAACTTAAAGATTAAGCATAGCAAGAATATTTACACTTTTATTGTATTCGGGTTTTGTTTGTTTTTTGTTTTTTGTTTTGCGGTACCGGGGATTGAACGCAGGAGCATTCTACCTCCGCGCTATGCCCCTGGCCCTATTTTTTATACTTTATTTTGAAACCGGGTCTCACGAAGTTGCGAAGGGCCTCACTAAGTAGAGAGAGAGAGAAAGAGAGGGGGGGGGGGAGAGCTGAGGCTGTCCGCGAACCCGGATCCTCCAGTCTCCGCCTCCCAAAGTACTGGGATTACAAGCATGCGCCACTACGCCCGGCTTTGTATTTGGTTTTTATAGATAATTTCTAACTTTAAATCAGAAGAAGAGGGCAAATAAAGTTTGAGAAGGAAGAAGAATGAAGAAAGGAAAGTTTGGGATTTTAAAATATTGTACATGAGAATATTTTAAAATATTTTCAAACTCATTGAGATCATGAGGCTATGGATAACTAAAATTAAACTCTACTACAAACAGGAGAAGTCCCTAGATTTTTACTTTCTAGTCATCTTTCATGTAAAATCTCTCATTTTATCCTTTTCTTCTTAAACATATCCTTTTGTATGTCCCATACATATTTCAAACTTAATGCCTTCAAAATTTCCATTAGCACATTTCTCTCTCAAACTCTTCTTGTGTTCCCTACCAGCACACTAAATGATATGTCTTCTTTATTCCTTATATCCAATTACCACCAAAATCCTCTCATTGATATTATCTTATGTCTTGATATTATTTGCTTTTCTCTACCCGAGTTTCCATAACATCTTAAGAGGCCTCCATATCCCCACCTCCCCATATTCCAATCCCCCACATTGCTGCCTATAGAACCTAACTCTAGTTAAAAATTTCAAGTTGAACAGTTCTCAGTATAAAATGCACGCTCCTCAACATGAGATGCAAGGCCCTCATGAGCAAGATCTTGCCTACCACTTCATCATCAGGTCTTCCCACTTTCTCTCTTACCCAAAGGTTCAAGGCCAGCTAGCCCGCCAAAAAACTCCCTGAATGTGCCAAGCACACTCATAGGTCCTTTTGTTTCCACAAGGCAAATTCTCTGTCCAGAGGATCCTAGAACATTAACTCCTACTGCTACTGAAATCTAAGTTCAGAAGTTAACTTTTCCTGACTCTACTTACTTCCTGACTCTTACTTACTTGGTCTGTGCCAAGTGCCTCTTTCCTAGTGGCATGGGCTTATCTCTACTAGAGTAATTTTCAAAGTATTAGTATTAATTTTCAAAATTATTAGTATTGTAATTACTAATACTGTCAGTAGTCCTCCCCAAAAGACTGTGGATTCTCACCGTGGCATGTTACCCCCAAACCGGATTCTGAGATGCTGATGTGCATTCAGGCAGTTTACTGGATAGTGCATTTGTGTTCTCAGAATCAACAATCATGGGAGAAGGAAAGAAGCAAGATGGACAGAGAAGAATACAACTGTGAATTGATGCATTCACAACAAAAGCTTCAACATTCTTATTGGGAATGCAGAGCTGGGATGGTCCTTCAGAGATGTCCCAAATTGGGGCAAGGCAAATTAATTTCCATATTGACGCACCACTGGATATGGGCTTTCTCTGGAATGTGGGCACGATCCTGGATAGGTGGCCTTCTTTGGCAATGGGCAAATCCCCGAGGAGACTCAACTAAGAGCTGTCAGCCAGGAGAAATGAGTACTGCAGTCTTGGAAGATGGTATATGGACAGAGTACCAAAGAATCCACTATAACTTCTTAAAGACAAAAACTTTTTTCTCACTCATTTGTACATGTCCTGGGCTAGCAGAGGCTCTGAATTATAAGAGGCATTCAAAAACAAATGTTTATTGAATGAATGCAGAGTATGATTTTTAGTCAAATTCATCTTTCTGAAGGCAATCTGTGCTGCAGATACCTTATGTTCAATCTGAAAATAAGAACCAAAGAAAATACAAAGTGCAGAATAAATAGCTTTTAATCTAACTGCAGTCCCTTGACTTCTTAGAAGAATCATAATGATCCTCTGTCTTTAATCTCCACAACAGAATGAAAAGTTAAAAACATAACAGCCAGAGCTAAAATACAGAAGAAAAGTCTTTGTATTAAAAGGACATTTATATAGTTCTTCATTTGAAGAAAATGTAAGCTGCAGCATTGCTGGTATTTGTTGAATCCCAACATTCTGTTCTCATTTACATTAGGTAGAGCAAGAGAATACGGTGGTCAAGTGTAGGCTAAGATGGTCACATCAGGAGCTTGCACACAGCCAAATAAGCGGGATCAAATATGAAATGCAATTGTTAAGCAGTATAGAGCATATTTCCATGCTTAAATTTTACCTGAGAAGTTTAGAAATACAGGGGAAAGGACACAAACTAGATGTTGGCTTACTGATATGGAGCAGAAGCACAATGAAAAAGACTCGTGGTGCTGAAGAGGCTGGGTGTGGCTGCTGTGAAGAGAAGATCACAATGAGAAAACTTTGTATAAGAGACCAAAATGTAAATTAAAACACCATTAAAGAAGTATAAAATTGTTGAAGATTATATCAGGTGGCAGGTTAGAGAGAAAAGGAAGTCAGATGCTACAGTCATTGAAGCTGGAGAAGTGGGTCCTTTTGGATGGGAGTGAATAAGTGGAAAGAGTTGAAATAATTCCAAAGTGTATACAGAAGAAATGCAAATCTACTCTTGAGAAGCAAGGAGTCACACATGGGAGAAAAAGGAAAAATGTTCACCTTCCCATACCTATACTCACCAAACGAAAAAGAATGTGAAACCAGGAGACCCGTGTTATAAAGAGTGACAGGAAGAGCATGTGGAACATTCAGGAAAGGTCTAAGATTCTAATTGTCTGAACATAAGACCTTTATGGTTTACCTAAGAATTGCACAGGAGTAGGAATTTTTATAATAGTTGTTTTAAAGTGTAAATTTGCACCAACATTATTGGTATATTTGATAACTACTTGAGCATAATGAAAATTTTGCTTTTGTTTATGTGTGAGTTCATCTGGAGAAAGAGGTGAATTCAGAAGACTGCATCCAGCTGAACAGAGCCACACCAGAATACACAAAATACAGACAAACACACACTTAAAATTCCTCCCAGCTACCTCACTTGGCCACACATGCTATAAGCCAAACCCATGCACATCTGGTATTAACAACTTCCCACTCAATTTCTGACAATCTTCCTTCCATTATTTACCAATAACACAAGCTATAACTCTCCCAATGCCTACTTCCACAAGTAAATTTTTCGGGATTAAGGGCCACTTCTATTGTAGTTCTTATGTATTTCTTAACCGTTTGCCATATATCGAATTGGATTACTATGTTCATTAGCTTCCTATTTTTTTTACAATGTACAACTAATAAAGGTTTTTAGTTCTGTGTTTCTAACTTAATTTTTCTCATAAACCCTGTGGTGTTTACTATGTGAAATTACATAGCATAGTGATTTATAAAAACATATATGCCATGCTGAAGCAGAACTGACTATATTTAAATATGCATATTCTCATAATTTCTTCTAAGAGATTACAAGAAATCAGTAGGTTGGGGGTAGGTCCAACATAATGGAGAGCCCCCTTCCCACCATTTGTCAACCAGTTTTCAAATGTTCTCCTAATTTTGGTTGAATGCCCCATTATTCAGATTTACAGAAAATTAAAACATAGATTTTTAGCCAATGATTGTTCCTAATTGAGATAGAAATTTGAAGTGACTCAGGAATGAATCTAGAAAAATTCAAGGAAGGCTGAGAAATTATTCCCAGAGACAGCAGAGACAATGGCAGCAAGAATAGTGGTGGCAATGGCAGAGTCCAGTAGCCAAAATGCCAGCACTAGAACCCAGTCACACTCAGCCACAGCCATGGCTCGGCTGCCTGTTCTCCAAACATTGTTTTCCAGCTTCTCTGTCAACTTTGTGAGCTACCCAACAGCCTGCCAGCAAACTTCTTTTCTAATTAGTAAAGCTGTGCTTGCTAACATGAAGCCTGATGCCAATTCATCCTCAAATCTACATTATCACAAACATTCTAATGATTCCAACAAAGCTGATCTGTGATGTTCAGTTTGAAAATTATTGTTCTTACGTAGATCTCAGAACTATTATTTTAGATCAGCTTAATATTACACTGTTTAAATTCACCAGTCATTTTAAAATGCTTTTATGTTTTTGGAGACCTGTATCATTAGAGCTTTATTATTTAAAAATGTTAACTTTGCTACATGAATCCAGGCAGAGATCATTTTTCTTGAGGTATTATGCATTTTGGAGATAGACGTGCAAAAAGCACTTCTCCACTATTCTCATCACTGGTCACTTTCTCTAGACCACTATGCTGGTCTAGTTACCAGCTTTCTAAAACACCACACCGTGTATTAACAGAAATAAGTCCTGTTACCTATAAAAAACTACAAAGAAAAATGTCTTCTTTTAAACTTTTTTTTCCCACAAGAACAATGGAGATAAATTCATCAAGATTGGTCATACCACTTGTAAAACATAAGTTTGGGAGTCTGTAAAATTTTATTTCCGACTGAATTACAAAGCCTCATACATTTTTCTCAGTGAACTGCTTCTACTCCCTTAAAATATTTCCATTTCTTAAAATCCAGCTGCTTTGGTAGATAGAAGCCTACATACAGTCAAGCTGAGTGTATTTTATAAGTCATTTCAATTCAGGATATTAGTTTTATCACCTATAAAAAACTAGTGCTTATCCTGTGTATATCTAATGATTAGGAAGGTAGCAAAAATACTGGACAACTGTCCTACCTCATACATGCTAAGTGATATGTTCTTGCAAAACTGCATATTGTTTTATTATTCATATGGTGATTGACTAACAAGCTGTGGGGCTGGTATTCAGTTACTTAAGCTGTAAAATGAAGGAATTTGCAGTTGATAACTTACATCACCCATTCTTATTCTAACATTCTATTGTTAATGTAAGCAGTAAAAGCAGTTTGCTGCATATAATCTTATTTCTTACTCAAAATGATTAATTGATCCATTAATTATCATTATGGTAAACAATCACTTCCTAATTATTCTTTAAAATATAAATCCTTATTTTCCATTTCCAAGTTGGCTTAAATCAGAATTCAAAAATCTTATTGTGCATCCTATGAATTATAATTATTCATTTTAGTGCCATCAAATATTTAAAGATAATCCCTCCTCAAAGATCAAGTTACACAGTATCTTTAAAACAATGATAAGAAATCAAGTCACTAAAGCATTTTAGTGAGACCTCAATTATCTGACAATGGTACTAATGTTGTTATTCAGTGTAACTAGATCTTCAAGTTACATGAGGATCAGCATCTATATAGTAAATCCCTTAGCAGCAACATCCCTTCTTTTAATACATTTAGTAAGAATATACTAATTCACTCCTTTGTGAAAATAAGTGAGAAGTTGGAAGTAAAATAAAAATGTATGAAGCACATCTTTTCAATAACATTCAGGAGTTAAATGAAAGTCACTTAAACATAATCTAAGGGAATATAATGACAATTATTAAAAATACAAACAGTAGTAAATGCTGGTGAGGATGTTGGAAAAAAAACACTTGCACACTATTGGTGGGATTGTAAATTAGTGCAACCACTATGGAGATCAGTATGGATGCTCTTCAAAAGACCAAAACTGAAGCCACCATGTGACCCAGCCATGCCACTCCTCTGTACCTTTCCTAAAGAATCCGTTAGAATACTACCATGAAATGCATGCCCATAATTATAGTAGCACAATTAGCAATAGCCAAATTATGGAACCAACCTAGGTGTCTGTCAACAGATGAACAGATAAGGAAAATGTGGTTTATATACACAATGGAATATTACTCAACCATAAAGAACAAAATTGTCATTTGCAGGAAAATGGATACAACTGGAGAACATTATGCTAAATGAGATCAGCCAGACCCAGAAAATCAGGGCCACATTTTTTCAAATATGTGGAAACTAGAGAGAAAAAAGGAAAGAAAAGGGATCTCACGAAAATTAGGAGAAAGATCGTTAGAGTAGTAGAAGAAGGCCGGGGAAAGAGGAGGACAGGCGGAAGGGGAGGTTTAGGGAACAAAACAGACCACATAATGTCATGTGCATATATGAAAGCATCACTATGAATCTTTACGTCATGCACTGAGAGGGAGGAGGGGAGGAAAGGGGGAAATATGAGGAAGGAAACAGACCAAATTATGGTGTATGCATATATGAAAATATCACTATGGATCTCATTATTATGTATAAATTATAATGCAGCAATAAAAAATACTGAGAGCAAGTCACTGTTTACTACTTATAAAAGACCTCAGACTCAATGAGGGTATATGTTATTTTAAAGACTTTTGTTCAGAAAAGAAGATAATTTCTGTACTATGGAATAGCTAACTCCAAAAATTATGACTTATTTTAATGTAAGACCTGAATCTAAGCCTCATATATTCCTAACCTCCTTTATTGAATTACACACACACACACACACACACACACACACACACACACACACACACCTGGCTTTTCAAATGCTCTTCGAACTGATATCTTACTGATTATCCTATTAATTAATGAACTGAATAAAAATTTTGACATGCTTTTTATATTGACATAAGAGTGATTTTTGCCCTTTTGAAAAATAAGTTTGAACAATTAATTCATTGCAAATATCTTTAACATCTAAAAGGATGCTTCCTTCACTGTGCTGTGAGCTGCACAGAACAAACAAAAGACTATCTCAGCTCTAGAATATACCATAATCTAATCAAACAACTAACTAGAGAGCAAAGAGATAAATGACCTGGCAGAGGGTTGATCAAATTTCCAACAAGCTCTAAAGGAGTTTTACTCTGACTGGAGGGGAAATAAAATTTAAAAAAAAGTTTCAAATAGAAAGTGGCATTTGGGCTGATGCTTAACGAAGGTATTGGTGGACTCAGCTTATGGGGTGGAAGTGGAGGACTAATTTCTAAACTAAGCACATCATGCAAAAGTCATCTACAAACAAAATGTCCATCGAGCAAATCCTTACATTCACCCATAACGTCTACTGTATATTTATGTATATTATTCTGCATGGTACTTAGGATGCATAAATGTCTAATGTATAGAGTAATGTATAGTAAATGATACCAAAGGGAGTCATATTCAGAAATATATTCAAATGACTTGTTGGTAAGAAAAACTTAAAGTTATGTCTTGTCCTGTTCTTTGTTTTCAATTTTTCTGTAAACCATTCTTTTAATTCTTTTTTTATATACCAGTTCTTTTAGCTCTTCATTATGGTTTATTTCTCTATGAATAATTCGGCAAATAAAAGTCATCTCTAACAATTTCACGGGCAGCTGAACAATATATTTTACTTCTTTATTAATTGTCAGCAAAATATTAAAATTATTCACACATTTTTCCATTGGTCTGGCAATAGACATTTACTGCTTCAGGGTTGACTGCACCCATTGCTTGGATTATATACTCACTTTAAAAAATAGAAGAAAGAGACACACAAACTCGACAGAATTTTCATGCTATTGTGTGTAATTTATTTTGTGTCTATGTGGCGAAAAGGGAAAAGAAGGATGTTAGCTTTGCTCTGAATGTGTTTAGTTAAATTGAAGGAAGTAAAATGTGTTTATGTACCATGGATCTCCAATGTTAGAGTGAAGCACCAAAAAGTATATAACCAAGGGGATAGGGTAAGTAATAGCAGGTGGATTGAACCAACAGGGCAAATTTGAAATACTATAAAAATCCTGCATTCATTGTGACCATCTTCAATGCTTTCCTCTTAATACAGAGCTCTGCATATGAAAAGCACCTTCATAAATCAAGTTGGGGTTACTGAACCTTCCCATAAACTTGTGTGGCAAAGGAATGAAAAAGTGAATAGTGATGAATTGGAAAAACAATTATTTATCATTCTATATTAGTCATTCAGGAAGTGTGTGTGTGTGTGTGTGTGTGTGTGTGTGTGTGTGTGTGTGTGACAGAGAGAGAGAGAGAAAGAGAGAGAGAGAGAGAGAGAGAGAGAGAGATTGTAAGAATTGGCTCACACACCTATGGAGTCAAAATCACAAGATCTGCTGGAGACCAAGGAAACTGGTAGTGCAGGTCCAATCTAAATCCAGAGGCCTAAAAACCAGAAGTTGATGGTATAAATTCTAGCTTGAAAACCAAAGATAGGAGACCCAACTTAACTATTCAGTTTGAATATTTAAGTAGGAAAAGATGATGTCAATCTCATGCAGTCAAGCAAGAGAACAAGAGAAGTTCCTTCCTATTCAATCTTTTTATTCTACTCACATCTTCAATGAATTGGATGAGACTCACAACAGTAGGATAATCTACACAGTCTACCAATTCAAATGTTAATCTCCTTTGGAACACTCTCACAAACATACCCCAAATAATATTTGACCAAATGTCTGAACACCCCATGGACCAGTCACATTGACACACAATATTAACAATAACAGGAACCTACTGACCTTGAAAACAGTATGTTAGCCAATCAAATTTTATAGAAATACAATAAAGCCCAAGAAGCTGATGTTGGAAAATTAAAAAAATTGAAAAATTAATAAAGTGACTAATGACAAAAATATAATTGAGCTGCCTTGAACATGTTCATTGAATAAAAAACACAAAAGTTATTTTTCAGGGTAGAATAAAACAATTAAAAATTCTTGGGGCTGGGAAATTCTTGGGGCTGGGAGTGGTAGGGCCTTGTAAAGACAGTACTTGGAAGGCTGAGACAGAAGGATCACAGGTTCATGGCCAGCTTCAGCTACTTAGTGAGACCCTGTTTCAAATTAAAACTTAAAAAATATGAGGGTGTAACTTGAAGGTAGAATGCCACTGGGTTCAATCCCCAGTACCTCAAAAAAAAAAAAAAACCCAAAACTGAAAAGGACTGGGGTATAGCTTGGGAGTAGACTGTCCCTGGGTTCAATCCCCAGGACCAAAAAAAAAAAATTTCTTGGGAAGTAAATAAAAAAGAGAATTTTAAAGTTAGAAGATGAGTAAAAAAATCTTCTAATCCAGCATTTCCTAATTAATAGTTAAAAAAAGATATTTCAAGAGGTTCACTGCAGGTACCAGGATCATAAATTCCTAATTCTGTGTCAAATTATGTTGCCAGTATTTCCTTTCCATTTAACAAAAGAACTTGAGTTGAATATTGCTATGGTTTGTATGAATATCCTCCAAAGGTTTGTATTTAAAGACTTGATCCTGAGAGTGGCAGTACTGGAAGGTGTTGTAGACCTTAAAGAGGTGAGACTGAGTGAGCAGTCCTTAAATCACTGGGGGTGTGCCCTCAAAAGAGACCCTGGCCTGCCTGCCTCTCTCTCTCTCTCTCTCCTCTTTCTCCATCCTGGCTCAAGAGATGAGTACTCACTTTGACATATTGTCCTACCATGGTGTGTCACCTTTGCTAGCGGCTCAAACCAATGGGGCCATTTGGTCTTGTACTTGAATTTCCAGAAAGATATGCCGAAATAAACTTTCTTTACTTCATAAGTCTCCTTTGTCAGATATTTTATTATAGTGATATAAAGCTGATAAATACAAGTATATACTGAAAATTGAAAAATGTGTGTTGTGTTTAAATATCGAGCTTAAAATTAACCATTCCTTGAATGGATTTTGATCTTTATGTAGTTTAAAAGTATATATTTTAATGTTTTTTTAATTGTTACATGTGGTTAATCAAAGTTTAATATATTGATAGATTATAAAGGAAGCAGAAACACTATTAAAGTATATATATAAATGAATATATATATAAATTATATATATATGATAGTAAATATGGAAAATCATTTGAAAAAGAAATTGTTTTGGCCAGGGTTCTCTAGAGAGACAGAACAGATAAGATATATAAATAGAGGGGACATGTTTCCAGACCCCAGTTGATTCCTGAAACCAAAGATAATATATAGAGAGGTTTCAGTACTATGTTTTCTCCTTTACGTGCCTACCTATAATAAGGCTTACTTTGTAAATCAGATGCAGAATGAAATTTTAAAAATAATGCCACAAAAACTAAGAAAATAGAACAGCTATAATAATAATATATTGTAACAAAAGTTATATGAATTTGGTCTTCCTCTCTTTTCCCAAATTTCTTATACTTTCACTCACAGAAAGCACTTTACGACTTCTCTTTGGCATATCCAAATTGCTAGCAACACTACTCTTGTGCTTTGGGGCCATTATTAAGTAAAATAAGGCTTATTTGAACTCAATAACTTTGTTAATTTTTAAAACATTTTAAAAGGAGATCTTAGGATACAGCATTTATTTGGGAAACGGATTTGTAATTTGGGTGCATTGCATCAACACAGCCCTAAATAGTGTCCCATCAGGGCAAGTTCAGGAAAAGATTTTGTTGTGTTTTTTTTTTTTATAGGAAATTTCCACAAAAAGTTGTTTTGGGAAGGCGGTTCCTTAGCTGGGAAGAAATCCTAAGTCACAAACTGGTTTTGATTGGTCAATTAATTAGGGTACTCCCAGGTGAGAGGTGCTGAAGGCCAGCAGATGCTGACTTCATTTGTTTATTCAGGTCTACTGGAACATTCCATGGTTTGACCTTCAGCTGGGGTAAGTGCAATTCTTTGTAATCACCTGACTTCACTTTGAAAAGCCTTAGCTTTAGTTACTTCATCTTTCATAACTGTAATACCACAAATCTGTCTGCATCCATCAGCATTCTTGCAGCCATAATCTAAAGATCTGACCACATAACTTAAGAGGAAAGATTTATTTTTTTACAGTCGGGCTCAGTCCATGTGAAGCTAGGGACCACGGATCTCAGGGCATGGTGGAGGGACATGGACTGTGTTTGTATCATGGGGGCCAGGAAGAAGAGAGAGAGAGAGCATGGGGAGGAGAAACTCTTTATATAATTCCCAAGGTCACACCCCCAGGGGTGACCACACCCTACCGACCTACCAGGTACCACCCAATGGATTTATCCACTTCTGAGATACAACCCTCAGGACTCAGTTACATTAGCTCCAAACATTAATAAATGATCTCCTTAGGGGACATTTTATATCTAACTATAACACCATCTGATAACCTAGGCATTTACTAAGTGACTAATGGTCAGGTACCACACCAGGGTGGATACACTAGACACAGGTGGTTCCCAGGCAGGATGTAGCAGAAGCAGTTAAACTTAAAAATTACTTATTTCTGGAATTTTTCACATTTACTATTTTAGCAGGAGAGGTGCAGGCTCAGTGCCTACTGAGAATAAACAATGCTTGACCAGCTATCTGTGTATAGCTTAATCTAGCCATGCGTACTGACACCCACAATCAACCACCACAGATATTCACTAAATACATAGTTTGGAATTACTTGTTCAAAAAATAAAATATATATATATCAACATAGCACCAATGGAATATATACCTCAATATAGCACCAATATTTTTTAAAAACTTATTAGAGAACTTAATAAATCAGCAAATACCTATAATTTAGTTTTTAATCAGGAGTGCTAAAGTCTATCCAAACCCAATATATTATGCATTGAATAGTTCCTATTGTTTAAAACCATTGTGTGCTATCATTTACAAACAGAAAACCAACAAAAGATTATTATAAAAATAAAACAGATGTAAATATATGAGCTAAAACTATCAACATTCTTAAGTAATATGACCATGGGTTAGACAAAGATTTCTTAAATAGGGCTCCAAAAGTATAGTCCATCTTAAAAAGTGGTAAATTGGGCTGCATCAAAATCAAATCCTTTTCTTGTTTGAAAGACATTATTAAGAAAATAAAAGCTATAGCAAAGACTAGAAAAAATATTTGCAAATCATACATCTAATGAAGAACAGTATCTTGAATATTTAAAGAATTCTTATAATTCATTAATGGGACTAACAACTAATAAAAATGATGTAAAAAAGATTTGAATAACACTTCATCACAGTAGCATGGAGCACATGATAAAAATAATTAAAAGCATTAGTCTTCACAATAAAATGCATTCTGCATTTAAAATGGGGAAATTTAATGATATATAAATTATGTCTTACTAAAGTTGTATAAAAACTAATACAAATTCTTTTTTTAAAGAGCTCTTTTGGGATTTTTTGTTTTCACCAATCTTTTCTGCTGTGTCAAATCTACTCTATCCCCACCAAATTCTTAATTTGGGAATTATATATTTTCAGATCTGAAATTTTCATTTGCTTTGTTTTTATGAATACCAGTTCTCTATTGAAACTTACAATCTTATTAATTTTTGGAAGCATATTAATGACAGGTACTTTTGCGATAACTCCTATATACAGGATTCTTGATGAGTGTTTCTCCAGTATGATTTTTTTCTTGATTTAGCATTGTCCCCTGGCATGTTTGTTGATTTATACTGAATGAAAAATAATGTGTATAAGTAATTGCAGATCTTCGATATGATGTTGTCTCGCTCCAGAGGTAATTAATTTTTCTCTTACTAAGTGATTGGAGGGCAGGAATATCACCTGATCCAATCATGATTTTAACTAATTTGAGACATTTTCAGTTGTGTAGTCTTAGTCTACTTATGATTGATCATGTTTCCAGCATGCAGTCCTTCAGAGATTTCATTAAATGTTTACAGTATTTCCCATGGTTCCTCTTTATGGGTGGAACTCTAAGTTGTAGTTTTTGTTGTTTGTTTTCCTCTCCCTGGTGCTATGAGATTGCCAAAAGCTTCACTTACTTTCTTAGTCTCTTAGCCAGTGGTTTCTTTGTTCTTACTTCCTAGAATCTAGTGCAACTTATGGACCTGCACATACTTTGAGAGACGATTACAGGCGCTAACTTCTCTGTTGCTTCCTTTTCTCCAGAATCTCAGTCCCTTAAATACTTGCTGTCTTAGTCACCCTATTTGGTTTGCCATATTTGTCTTTCTGACACCATGAGACTGTGAGAAGCTGTAAACCAGGCCTTTCTGCCTCACATTTCAGTTTGTCCTGCTCATGAACAGGTTATGTGGCATAGTGTCTAGCTTCTCGAAATATTTCTGTTTATTCCTATATCTTGGCCTTCTTGAAGTCCTGGCTGCTGTAAGTATTCTGTTCCTGCTCTTGAAGTTGATGTTTGAAAATTTTATCTGGGTTTCAAAGTACTTAGCTGGATTGTTGTTCTAAGACAATATTTCATAATCAGAAACAAAAATGAGAATCTAACTTAATAATTTATTGGTGACTATAGCAAGTTGAAGAGTGGCCCTCAATAAAATGTCTTCCCAGAACCTCAGAATGTGGGCTATTTGGAATAAGATCATCTTTTCTGCTTCCTTTAGTTTGTAATTCATCCTCAGGTTGCCTAAAGGATCCTCTGTAACAACAATCTTCTAGTGAGAAACTACACAAGACTGAGCCTTTTACACATAGACTGTCTCTAATCTTTAGTATAATTACTTATCCTAAGGAAACAATTTGAGAATGATTAAATAGATCTAATATTTGTAAGCCATAAATTCCTTAAAACTCATATAATTTCTATTGTATCATGCTATGATTGCCCATGATCTTCATGGAAGAAGATTGACCTGTTTTGCTTTTCTGAAATTAAACCTTATAGTTTATATCCTTTCATATAAAAATGTGATAAGAATTTACATTCAGTAGCATTGCTTAAGTTAAAGGCCAATATCACCTAGCAACTTATGTAGATAATAACTGCTCTTGTTAGTGGGTAATATGATAAGTATATATGTAATGAAAAAATATTTTTTCTACTTTTTCAAGTTCTTTCTAAAGTATCAGATCCAAAGCTCAATTTGGAGTCCATTTTTTCCCTTTGTTTTTCTTTAGAATAATTTTAAGCCCAGGAAAAAAAAAGATAAGTTTTTTGTCTTTGGCTTTTACCTTCTTTTGTATTGGACATGTCCCATTCAGAATGCAATTTCATCTTATGTCCTGTCAAGACACTTTGAAGCAGCATTTTTATTTTGCCTCTAGCCCTTGCAATATGATTTCTAGTTTCTTTCTCTGCTGTTGATTATTTTCCAATACACTGATCAGTTGTCAAGTATTTGATCCCTGACTTCTATTTGGTTTGTGGATAAGGGAGAAGTGTGTTGGCAACTCTTTGGAACATCCTTGGTTCTCTGTTGCAAAACAAATTTTGAGTCCTTTAATATTTCTTTGCAGTTAGTGAAGTATAACTTTCTGACTTGAGGGAAAAAGGCTTAAGAAGGCTTATCCAAAAGACATACAAGATTTCTCAAACATCAAAGAACTCTTAAAAAGCAATGTGTTGATGAATCAAATACAATGAATCATAAAGTTTGCTTGAGTCTTATTTGAAATTCATATGTATTTAAATTGGCACAAGTGAAGCAACTAAAAGAATATATTTTTGATAGCTTTGCATAAAAATACATTGCAAATGTCTACCACATTTAAATCGTGTGAGTTCTCAAATCAATTCTTGTTACTCAAATTACCCACGTGCATTAGTTGCTTCAGTTATTTTGAAATTTACTCCCAAGTTAGAAAAATAGAACTATTGAATTAATAAACACAACCATTGAATTTGTTGGCATTTTTAAGAATTTTTCAAGAACTGTTGAAGAAATTGATTTGAGAAAATCAGATGATTTAACTCTTCCTTTTGTGCAGCACCTGTTCTAAATAATTTTGCTATTAAGAACTTCTTGTGCAGTACCTTCTTTTATACCAGGTTCCCTCTACTCCACTTGTAGAGAGAGATTTTCCTTCAAGCCTGTGACTGGAATCGCCAAACCCTGTTTCCAGCTTCAGTGCCTACATCCCTATGTTTTGTTTGTTTGTTTTGTTTTTTGTAGTACTGGAGACTGAAACCAGGGATGTTCTACTTCCAAGCTACACCCTCAGCCCTTTTTATTTATTTTTTTGTTTTGTTTTGTTTTGTTTTGTTTGTTTTGTTTTGAAACTGGGTCTCTCTAGGCTGCTGAGAGTCTCTTGCTAACTTGCTCAGGCTGGTCTGAGAGCAAAGTGTGATCCTGTGATAGTGTCTCAGCCTCCCAAGTACTGGAATAACAGGTGTGCCCCACCACATCCTCTTCCCTGTGTTTTTATACCAATAACCATGGCTCCACATTTTCAGTAGAAGTTGTCCATTTTCTCAGTTCTTCCTCCCAAGCAGACCAGAGGCACCATTGAAAGCTTTTTGTGAAGGCTGAAGTGTACAGATGCTTGTGTTATTTGTACTTATCTTTTTAGAGTTCTATGATCTTATTCTTTTCTGCCAATGTTACAAAAGAAGCCAATAAATTACCTTGTATAAGCTTGCTGTGTAATGATTTCTCCACTCTAAAAATTATTGCTTGTGCTATAAGACATTTAAATATTTTATTTGCTTATCAATATCTCATAATTTTAAATGTGTTTGTGAATCATGCTTTTATAGATATTGTATTAGAAGATTGCTATTATTTTTTTAATTAGGAATGAATATAAGTATTACCTATATCTTTTCTCTTTCTGGTGTGTTCTAACTCTTCAATGTCATTTGGTATCTGCAAATGAGAGACTTTCTGCTAGTTTCTTTACTTACCAGCTAAATTCTTCAAATACTAAAGAAGTTCATAGGTTTAAATTGTTTCTTTTCTACATCTTTTTATTCCTCACATTTTCTATTGCTTACCTTATGTTGTATCCTTGACTATTTTCTAAAATTATCTAACAAAGCTATTCCAGTTAGCCAAATGTACCAACCTTAAACATAGAGAAATAAATATGCTAACCAAACAGTTGCATGTTTTTAGCACAATTTCAAACTTTTCTGAGTGAAATTTCCAGGTAGTCAACATAAGGAAAAAAGGATTTAAAAAATTGAACATGTTAGGTACATATAATTTTGTAAATGTTACATAGTAAATGTTGGGCACATATAATTTAAAAGTAGAGAATACAGTATAAACTTTTCATGAACAGACCCTTACTACTATTCAAACTCTGGCGTATATCACGATAATTCACTTATTCTAGACTTTATCTGGAGCTTGAATTGACATTTGTATAAAATGCTCATTGTGGTAATTTTGAGATTATCTATAAATGTCTACTTTGTATTCATTTTTTAAATCACAAGCCAAGAGTTTGCTAATTAACCAAGCTCATAAAGTATTACTCACACCCTTTTATTTTTGGTAATTGCTGATCATTAGAGGTGCTTAAATTAGTCACAAAGTTGGTGATTTTCTATTTATATTTCTCATATTTAACATTAAATGAATAAGCTTGAATTTAGCTGAATTTCAGATTTCAGCAAAGAAATGGCTGATCCAGATAAAGTAAAAAGAAGTGAAAATAAAAAGAGATACAGAGTTTTAGAAAACCAAGCATGAAATGCATTAAGTTATATGAAAGTTAGAGCTATAAGAACTATATAAACATAAGTCAGAAGAAAAATCATCAAATTCATTATTTAATTTAACCAGTGAGGAAATGTATGTCCTGAGAAGTTTTAAAATCCTGTGATTACGCACTAAGTAGACTAAAATTCAGGTCTCCAGCTCCGGGCTGCTATTGTTGTCGTTTTGCTGTTTCTGGTAGGTGTTCTAGCTGTTACAGCCAGATGATGAGAAATTTAACTGAACAGAAAGGATGTGTCTCTACCTATTCTTACATTATGGGTTTGTTGTTGTTGTTGTGAATGATATTCAGCTAAGTTTCAGAATAATGCTTCCAGTGGTTCTTAAGTGTAGAGAGCCTTAAAAGTTTATCAGCTTTATTGACATGATGATGATTTTATATATACATGCTAAATCTGCTCATCAGTACATCTTAAGTCAACTTTCTGACTGGAGGTTCAATTGTTAGAGGTTTTTACTGAAATACAATATAGATACAGAAAGGTTAGCATATTACAAATGTACTCCTTAGTGGATTTTCTTGAACTGTGAAAAATGGCATAACCCATGCCCAGATCAAAAAACATTATCCAAAAGTTCATCCTATACTGCAAAATCAGAAATATTTTCTGAATTCTATCACCAGAGATTAGTCTTGCTTTTTGTTCCTTTTTTCTTCTCTCTCTCTCTCTCTCTCTCTCTCTCTCTCTCTCTCTCTCCTTCCTCCCATTTTTCTTTCACCTTATTTAAATGGAATCATGCAGTACATATTATTTTATTTCTGGATTCTTTGATTTGACATCATGTTTTTGAGATTCATCCATGTTATTGCATGTAGATAAAGCTCATTCATTCTCATATCTCCATTATTCCTCAAAATGCATATATAAAACTATTTGTTTTTACTCCCACTAATAGACTTTTGGAAATTTCCAATTTTAGTCTGTGGCTCATAGTACTATTATGAAGGTTCTAATATATGTCTTTTGGTGAACATATGTATGCTTTTTAATGGGATATATACTTGGGAGTAAGGATGCTGAGTCAAGGAAATTGGTAAACTCAGTTTTAGAGCATACTGACAAGTAATATTCTAAAGTGACTATACCTACTTACACTTCCACATTCTGGTCAATACTAGTAATTTTGTTCTTTTCCTTTTTGCCATTCTGATAATGAATATCTTTTCCATCATATTGTGGATGTAAGCTTTTGCTTTTCTGACAAAAATGGGTACCTTTTCAGGTTTACTGGACAATCTCCTTTTATAGATAATATCTTTGGTTCTTTGGCCAATTTTTGCAATGACCACCTGTATTTCTCTTATTGGTTTATAGGAGTCTTTTATATAGTCTAGATAACTGGTATTTGACTGATGGATATATTCTAGATAAGAGTCCTTTGTCAGGCAAATACATTGTAAATGTCATTTTCCTTTAATGCATTGTCTTTTCCTCTCTAATAATGCCTTCTGATAAACAGAATGTTCTGATTTTTAATATTCTGGATTATAAGTTTATTTTACAGTTAGTGATACATTTAACAGAATGTGTGTGTGTGTGTATGTGTGTGTCCCCGAGAGAGAGACAGAGAGACAGAGAGAGAGACAGAGAAAGAGAGAGAAAGAAGGGGAAAGGAGAAGGGGAAGAGAGATGAGTTAGAAGGCACAATACATTTATTTTATTTTCTGCATGGATATTCAGTTAACTCAACATCTCTTATTAAACAAAACTTTTGATTTCCATTGCATTTCCATGACTCGTTTTAAGTATAATCACTTTAGGCTTGGACAGCCCGAGCAGATTTTTACTAATGAGTTTTTTAGGGAGAGGTTCATGAATTTATTAAATTTTATAGTAATAATTTCCTCAGGAAGAAATTTTTGAGAAAAAATTGGGAGACTATGAATGTCTGAAAAAAACTATAATTGCATTGGCTGTGAACTCAATTTGCATATAACTATATAAAGTAGTTTATAATTCTTATGTCCAGGCATTTAGATTTCTTAGGAGAGTACAATGTTTCAAATAATTACCAATATCTTTAGGTCATTATGCCTTTGAAACTAAGTGTACTTCAGAAAATAAGACTAATTTTCTCAATTTCATCTCCTTTGATAATGATTTCACAACTTTTGCCACCTATATGCATTAAGAGGAATTAATATTACACCAAATAAAGTTTTCTTCTCTTTGGAATATTCTTACAGAGAAAGAAACCATGGGTCATACACTTTTGGGAAAAAAAAACACATACTTTCTGAATCCAGGTTTTCCACTCTGTAAAAATGAAAATATCTCAAACGATGAAAATGATAATAATGCCTATGCCACAATATTATTGTGATATATAAAATATATTTGTAAAACATTTACCCAAATAGGAGATGCTGAATAAAAATCTTTTTGAAAGAGAGAAAATGTGGGGAAATGCAAATTGCTTGAACTTGCAAGGCAAATTGATTGAATTTCCAGTTTCAAATAACTTTGGCTATTAGTTCATAATTCACCCTAATCCTCCTCTCTCAGAATAACCATAAAAATATAGAAAATGACACAACTGTAAGTACTGAATAAAAAACTAAAATTATTTACCAAAGCCATTAGAACTTTATTTTAAAAAAAACTAAGAATTTTACTCATGTTTATCTAATGAAAGAAAGGCAAATACTCCTGTTTCCCTTCTGCCTCTCTACCCAGGCTCAGAGATCAACAGTAGTCATTAATCAGAAAACTGGACACCTGTCCTTCACCTTCATGGGTATTGTGTTGTGTCCTGCTGGATGAATTGTGTCCAGTACACACTTTTTTGAATTGTAAGGCTTCAGATGAAGTAGTTAGAATAATAACCATGCCTCTCCACATCTTCACACTTTCTTTGAGCTCCCAGGACTCACTAGAGCAGAAAATGGGTAGACAGTGCAATTTGAGCATGCTTAATTCTGGGAAGTATAGTATCCTTAAGCAAAATTCTGGAAGAAGACCCTTGCCAATGGTATTTGGGAATTTTAGTTTTACATTAATTACACCAAGTTTTAATGCCAGAGGACTAGGCAATAAATTACTTAGAGGCCAAGTCAGTACAGCAGAAATATGCTAGAAAAAAATACCCCCATGTTTCAAAAATCGGAACAAGGGCTATAAATTCCAGTCTGTCTTCTAAATGTAAATCAGAAAAGCCAGAGCAAATGAGTAGATACTGTGCAAAGATCAAGTTGTGCAAAATTTCAGTGTTGGATATAGATTCCTCTTTTGTACAGTAATGACAGCTCTAAAAAATACAATTCATTTCATAGCATAAGCAAATGAAACATCATCTTAGATATGTGAAAGAGATAAAACATTTCAAAATCATTATTACATATAAGCTTAGGGAATCCATAATACTTTTTGAAATTCTTAGCATAATACAATTAAAAAGAAAAAAGGAGCAGAAAATAAGAGTAGATCCAGATGAAATTAAATACTTGTAAGATAAGATGAGGAAACTGGAAAATACACGAAAATAGTTCTTCAGTGGCAGAATTAAATTGTCCATTGGAGGTAATCAAAGCGAAGAAATAGTACTGATAATGTTGAAACAAGACACACTAGACATATTTTTGAAGAGTTTACAAAATCAAGAGAAAAAGCACAAAAGGGTTTCAAATGATGAGATGTTGATAGATATGAAACAGAAGGAAGATATGGTATATTAAATATTATCAAGTTAATACGAACTCACTGGATGTGGTAATGATATTCTGGGTTATATGAGAAGATGTCATTATTTTCAGAAAATATACCCAAAATCTTTCAGGTAAAATGCCATGATGTGTGTAATTTACTTCCAACTGATTGAGCCTAATGCATACAAGAAAGTGTGCATATAGATATACACACACATCTATTTATATTTTGATTAATACTCACACAAATACGCCGGGCGTGGTGGTGCACGCTTGTAATCCCAGTACTTTGGGAGGCGGAGACCGGAGGATCCGGGTTCGTGGCCAGCCTCAGCGCGCGCAC
>PVJS01003751.1:0-73474 GCA_004027185.1 Glis glis | reverse complement strand
CTCCTCCTCTCCCTCTCCCTCTCTCTCCTCTCCTCTCCTCTCCCTCTCTCTCCTCCTCTCCCTCTCCCTCTCTCTCCTCCTCTCCCTCTCCCTCTCTCTTCCTCTCCCTTCTCCTCTCCTTTCCCTCTCTCTCCTCTCCTCTTCCCTCCCTCCTCTCTCCCTCTCTCCTCCTCTCTCTCCCTCTCTCCCCCTCTCTCTCCTCCTCTCTCTCCTTCTCTCCTCCTCTCTCCTCCTCTCTCCCCTCTCTCTCCTCCTCTCTCTCCTTCTCTCCTCCTCTCTCTCCCTCTCCCCCCCTCTCTCCTCCTCTCTCTCCTTCTCTCCTCCTCTCTCTCCCTCTCTCCCCCTCTCTCCCTCTCTCCTCTCTCACCCTCTCTTCTCCTCTCTTCCCCTGTCTCCCCTCCTCTCTCTCCCTCTCTCCTCCTCTCAGCCCCCTCTCTCAGGGGGCTGTGGCTCCTGTTCCTTCTAAAGGCTGAAGACTGAGTGAAACTGCAGGGCAGACTAGTCGACTTGTTGGGCTGCAGCTGAGTACCAACACCTCCCTTGCCCACCTGGTGTATGCCAGCCTCTCCTCCCCTCCCCTCCCCTCCCCTCCTCCTCTCTTCATTAAAAATGTTCTCAGACTCTCAGACTTGAGCTCTTCCCTTGCAGAGGTTTCAGGGCCTGCGATCAGGGCCAGCACAGTGCATACAAGAACGCCTGGAAATGAGGGGTGTGGCTGAAAGCGAGGGCCACTGCAGGGCTCCAAATCCTTGGATTTGAGCTCATAACCTCATGACACTGTCCTGTGTGCCGTGGTCGTTTCCAGGAGATGTGGGGTCTGGAGCGAAGGCCGTGAAGCCCTGGGTACTGAGCGGGTCACCGGGGGTCAGCTGTGCCCGCTCCGTGCTTGGTAGTTCACCTGACTGTTGACTTCGCTGGCACAGTGTTCTTGTGCAGTTACATTTCGTGCTAAATGAATGAGTTAGGCGTGGAATCCATGGCTTCTGAGTCTGAAGCTCATGGTTTTCAGGATGTCTGTTGTCCCTTATGGAAGAATGGACTTTGTAACCCCTGCCCCAGTCTCTCCCAGCCCCTTTGTTAGCAGATATTTTGAAAGATGGAGGTTTGGGCAGGAGCAGGCCTGCTAAGTTAGGTGTAGTAATGAGAGGCGTGGAGGATGCTCCCAGAGACACCAGGCGGCTTCCTGTGAGTGTACCCCTACCTCCATCCCAAGAGCAGGTGCAGAAGTGCGGACTATGCTACTAAATTTCCAAAAAGCGGTCCATTCTCAACAAGACATACAAGCAACCTCCAGGATGAACTTAGAAAAAATAAGCCACACAAAGTTTACTTTTTTGAATGGGAATTTGGGAGAGTGGTCACATGTGAACAAGAGTAAATACTTTATCTGAATTAGAGAGGTATCAAACAGATGTTGTCAAATGGCCAAATCTTAAAACCAACATCCCCCAAAGCCAAAGGTAACCAATACCAAACGACTTCTGCCCCAAGTTGAAATTCTGCTTTTATTTCATTCTTGCAAGATACGAAGAATTCCCAAATGGACTTTTCTGGAAGGTCTTTGGCATTAAATGTAATTATCTAGAAAATTAAGCACAGTTCTTAAGAGTCGTTTTGTTTAACGTTATGAATAGTAAGAGACCAAACAATTCTTCAAAGATTGAAATTATTACATAATCCCTGTGTTTTATATTACTATTGAGAGTTTAGGAACAGCTAGCTGGCCAATGTATTTCCTTTGGGCATTTTAGGTAATTTCAGCCTATTTTTTAATGTATTTGATTATTTGGAAGTACTTAATTATTTGGGACATAGAATGAACAGTTTCTGAAATCATCATATATTACTCAGCATCTTACTTTTGTCTTGATAGAAACTTATCTGTTCCTGGCTAGTGTAACTTCAGTATATAAAACAGAGGTTTTCATCTAGATTACAGCTAGAATGCTGTATCTCAAAGTGAACATGCAGATGTTTGCAGGAAATTCGAACTACTGTTGACATAGTTTAGTTAGGGTGCCAAGACGTTCTGTCACAAGCTCATGGGCAGTTTCATGGGTGCCAGAAATGACCCCTAAGGGGGCGGTGACTCCTTTTCCTTCTAAAGGCTGAAGACAGAGCGAAGCTGCAGGGCAGACTTGTTGGGCTGCCGCTGAGTACCAACACCTCCCTTGCCCGCCTGTGTACGGCCAGTCCCTCAGTTCTTAAATGTCTCCCAGGTTATCTTAGGTCTAACTGACCGTGGATCAGGGGTTCGGGAAAGATGCAGTTTTATCAGCAGCTAATACGAAGGACTTTATTTAAAGGGTTTCTTTTCTCAATTCTAAGCAAATTTTGGAATATGCTTCTTTTTAATTATTTATTTATTTATTTATTTTTTGTGGTACTGGAGATGGAATCCAGGGGCATTCTACCTCCGAGCTACATCCCCCAGCCCTATTTATTTATTTATATTTTGAAACAGGGTCTCGCTAGGTTGATGAGAGTCTCACTACTTGCTGAGGCTGTCCTGCAACCTGCGATCCTCCTGTCTCAGCCTCCCAAGTACTGGGATTACAAGCATGTACCACCACGCCTGACTGGAATATGCTACTTTAGATATATGTGTTGAAAACTACAGATGTTTTATCATCCTTTTATAATAGTAAACTTATGTATGCCTGTATAATACTCTTGCTTTACGCAATGATTACAATTCAAGCCATCTGTTGGCTTCACATTCAGAGGATCGGATCCACGCTGAGCTTGGGGAAAGTTGCTAAAAGTCCACTCACTTGACATTCACCAGGGTGATTTGGGATTCCTCTGCAATGGGACCCTTCATTCCCTCCAGACCCATCCCCTTGTGTTCAGTGCTCCCTAGAGTGGGGATCCTGCGTCAGAGTCACGGAATTCCCTGGCCCTATCATACCCCTGCTAGTGTGCTCCTTGGTTTCCCTCCTCCTCCTCCTCCTGCAGGCCTGTTGCCTCTACATTTTTTTTTAATGTAAAGACTCTATGTAGTGTCAACAACAAGAAAAAGAGAGAGTCTGTTGGGAAGTCCTGAGTAGAAGAACATTTGCATATCCACATGTTGCAGTTTGCTAATGATAAGAATAAAACATAAGACAGGTAATACTTCCTGCTCACCTTGTGCCAGACTGCATTCTCTGTGCTTGCTGCATGATAGCATGGGCACAGTTTTGTGCGTCAATAAAGACTTCAAACTTTAGGTATCATGCAGCTCGGTATTTGTTACCCAAGCGGATACATTAAGTGGACAACGAAATGCCAAGCAAATACCTCACGGTCACATTTTTTGTGTCGTGGCCATCTTTTCCAGGTGGCTTTTGGGATTACCTGTAGGTGCTGGACCTCAGGCTCGTCAATCAGTTTAGAAGGTGATGCTCTTAGAGAAACAATGGGTTTTTATCGTAGGGCCAGAACTCCGCCAGTGGATGTGTGCTTACATTTCCTGGTGGCTGCAAATAGCTGCTCTGGAAGCATAGAGAGAAGTCATGGCCTCTCTGTGTTTCCTGCTGTTATTAAAGAGGTAAAAAGATGCACAACCAGTCTACTGGAAGCCCTGTTTCCTGGGGAATTCTATGTTTTGTTTCTGCGCTGATAGTAGCTACTGTTAATTAATTAATCCCACACGTCCTCACAGAGCAGTTGTGGTGGTGGGCACTGTCCTCGTCACGTGCAGACAACAGGTTCCGGATGCTCTGCTCAGCGCTACTTGAGCCTGCAGGGGACTTTGCTACACCTCATTCTTGAGGGAACTGAGGTCGGGAAGGTCCCATCAGTAATGAGTGCGTTCATCAGGATTTGAACGCAGGTCGTTCCATACACAGGTGGAGCCTCCCACATCTGATGTTTGAAATGCACTAAGCCAGGTGTGGTGGCGCACACTTGTAATCCCAGTACTTTGGGAGGCGGAGACCGGAGGATCAGGGTTCACGGCCAGCCTCAGCTCTCTCTCTCTGTCTCTCTCTCTCTGTCTCTCTCTCTCTCCCTGTCTCTCTCTCTCTCTCTCTACTTAGTGAGGCCCTCCCCAACTTCGTGAGACCCGGTTTCAAAATAAAGTATAAAAAAATAGGGCTGGGGGTGTAGTGCGGGGGTAGAACGCCCCTGCGTTCAATCCCCGGTGCCACCAAAAAAAAAAAAAAGAAAAAAAAAAAGAAATGCACTAAAGTCTGAAGCTTTTTGATGCCTATCTGATGCACAAATGGAAAATTCCACACCACACCACCTGTGATGGGTCACAGTCAAAACACAGGTGTAGACATGATCATGTGTAAAATGACCTCCAGGCTATGGATAAAAGATGTTGCAAAACACAAGTGAATTGTGTGCTTACACTTGGTGGTTCCCATCCCCAAATATTTGAAAACTACCAAAAAAAAAAAAATCAAGAATCTGAAATCCAGCTTCAGGTCCTAAGCATTTCAGAGAGAAATACAGAAACTATGCCCTTTTCATTATAGAGAAAAATGATTATAATGATTATAGAGAAAAACTGTATAATCATAAAATGCTGTATCCAAAATACAAACACAAACATGCTTGCACACGTAAAAATTACTTCACAAATAGAAGAAGAGGGTAATCTCACTGCATCAACTGGCATTTCTCATTCAGCAGTATGTTGTAGAAGTCCCTCTGATTTATCTACTTTGGCGCTCTTATTTTGAATGACTGAGTATACTCTGCCGCAGATGTACCCCAGTCTCATCCATTCAGATCTTATTCTACATCCAACACATCTTGATCACAGCGTATATCAAGACCTGCACTAGCTGCTTTGGACCCAGTAGTGAAAAAAGTAGCTGTATTGGTCAGATCAACAGAATTCACAGAATGAAGAAAGGAAGGGAGGGGGAAAAAAGGACTTATTAGATCAGCTCACAATGTAGTCCTGAATTTCGACCGCACGTGAAGAGTAAGAGGAATCAGCAGCTGGTCGGGCGGTCTAAGAGCTGGAGCCTTAGGATTGAAGCAACCACCAATTCAGTCCAGTCCAAGATGTGAAGATCAGGAAGCTCTTCGGAGAAACGATGGTGAAGTTTCAGTTCGAAGAGCTGGAGGCTGACAATCTCAGATGAGAGCAGAAGATCAAGAAGTTCTCCAAGGAAACAGCGAAGTTGGAGACTGACGATCTAAAACGAGAGCAGATGCGTTTTCCTCAGAGTCACAGCTCAGCTCTACGCGGCTTTCTCCTTCTTTTTATCTAAGTCCTGCACCTATCAGAACCCTGCTACCCACATTTAGGGCAGGACTTCCGGTTCAATCTGCTGTTATACAACCAAAGTCACATGATCTTAAGAGGGTCAAGTTGACAAACCAGACCAACTATCACAGTAGCTATTCTGGCTTTCATGACACTTGCATCCGAGTGAGAGAAGACAGAACATGATACCTAGTAGATAAATGTTATACTGTGTTAAAATGTGATCAGAGCTATAGAAAAAAAAAGGAAAGATAGGGTTGGGTAGGGTTGATGTTGCCCAGAAAGCGTGTGGGGTATTTGTGGTGGACGGTGTACATTAGGGAGCCCTGTTAATTCTTATTATGTAGTCAAAGTCTGAGCAATATTTAGAAGGATGGTAGGAAATTAGAAATATATTTCTAAGGGAAGGGCATTCCGGAGTGGAGCTAGTGCCTAGGCCCTGGGATGGGAGTTTGCTGTTGTATTCTAGGAAGAAGGGAGCCAGAGTGGCTGAAATGGGGGCAGCCAGCCAGGGGAAGGTGCCCTAGCACCAGGAACAGTTAAGAGTTAGTGAAGGAAGATACTGGAGAGCCATGTTTGTTAGAGCCTGTCGGGCCATGGTGGGCTTGGCTTTTACTTTTATTGAATGGGGAGCCACAGCAGGGACTTGAGCAAGAGACGGGTATACGTTTATCAAGGGCCACTCTGTTTGCGGCGTTGAGACTCAGCCACAGCCTAGTAGCTGGGGGACTTACTAGGATCTTCTTGCAGTGACCAGGTGAGATGGGTATGGCTTCCACTAAGATGGTAGCAACGTGGGCAGTGTATTTTGAAGGCGGAGGAAACAGAATAGGCCAACAGGAGTGGACATAGAGTGGGAAGGAAAGGTAAGAAGGAGATCGATTGTAAAGGGTTCAGCCCGAGGGGCTGGAGAGACTGGATTGCTAGTCAGTGACTCAGGTGGGGACACTTCACTTTTCATGCCTTCGGGGTCACACACTTGGGCCACACCTCATGGTTCACAGGCTGGGGCCAGCCTTCCCATTCAAGGCTGGGTCACACCTTCCCATTCAAGTCTGGATCACACCTTCCCATTCAAGTCTGGGTCACACCTTCCCATTCAAGTCTGGATCACACCTTCCCATTCAAGGCTGGGTCACACCTTCCCATTCAAGTCTGGGTCACACCTTCCCATTCAAGTCTGGGTCCTTCCCATTCAAGCCTGGATCACACCTTCCCATTCACATGCTGAGGCCATGCCTTCCCATTGACAGACTGGATCACACCTTCCCATTCAAGGCTGGGTCACACCTTTCATTTACATGCTGGGGCCACACCTTCCCATTTAAGGCTGGGTCACGCCTTCCCATTGACATGCTGAGGCCATGCCTTCCCACTGACAGACTGGATCACACCTTCCCATTGACAGGCTGGGGCCACGCCTTCCCATTCAAGGCTGGGTCACACCTTCTCATTTACAGGCTGGGGCCATGCCTTCCCATTCAAGACTGGGGCCATGCCTTCCCATTCAAGGCTGGGGCCATGCCTTCTCATTCAAGGCTGGGTCACACCTTCCCATTCACAGGCTGGGGCCACGCCTTCCCATTCACAGTCTGGGTCACACCTTCCCATTCACAATCTGGATCACACCTTCCCATTCACAGGCTGGGGCCACGCCTTCCCATTCAAAGGCTGGGCCACACCTTCCCATTCACAGGCTGGGGCCTTGTCCTCCCATTCACAGGCTGGGGCCAAGCCTTCCCATTCACAGGCTGGGGCCACGCCTTCCTATTCACAAGCTGAGGCCATGTCCTCCCATTCACAGGCTGGGGCCAAGCCTTCCCATTCACAGGCTGGGGCCACACCTTCCCATTCACAGGCTGGGGACACACCTTCCCATTCACAAATTGAGGCCACGCCTTCCCATTCACAGGCTGGGGCCACACCTTCCCATTCACAAGCTGAGGCCACGCCTTCCCATTCACAGACTGGGGCCACACCTCATTCACAGGCTGAGGCCATGCCTTCCCATTCAAGGCTGGGGCCATGTCCTCCCATTCACAGGCTGAGACCATGCCTTCCCATTCACACGCTCAGGCCACACCTCTGGTTCACAGGTGTGGAGCATGCCTTAATTTTCATGCATTGTGGTTGACACACTTAAGCCGCGCCTTATGCTTTGCACATTTAGGGCCATTCCTGATGGTTTACACACTTGAGACCATTCGTCATGGTTCACTAGTTCAAGGCTATGCCTTATGGCTTGCTCACACAGGGTCAACGCCTGTGGTTCACACACTCGGGGCCACGCCTCACGGCTCGCACACACAGGGCGGACTGGTGGGTCTCACCGGGCTCTTGCGACTCCTGCATCCGACTCCCTGTTGTGACTCCAGCTGGGATTTTGTATCGGAAGCAAGCCACCTGCGATTCTCGTGCAGTGGGCTCAAAGGGCACACTCTAAGCACCCCTGGAGCAGTGTGCCCACCTCGCTTTTTGAAAGATTGGCAGGCAGAGTTACATTTTATTTACGAACCGTCTTCCTCTGAGAATGGCAAACAAACTTCGTTCTTGTGCAAAATTGCGATGAATTTATGGTTTTTATGGAAACCAGGTGAGCTTCTGCCTGGTGGGCTTGTCTTTCAAGTCAGAAAAAACTTCAGTGCTTTTCGTTTTAAGACACTTGCCAGAGGCTATGCAGGGGATTAAAACACGAAGTACGATGTTCCCAGAATTGGAAAGTTAAGCAGTTTAACCCTTTAGGTTGGCTCCTGGGTTGTAGATCCAGACTTTTAGGCTAAAAACAGATTAGGCTGGATTTTAAATGTGTGAATATTTTGTGTTGTGTAAATCAGTTAATATTTTTAAAATGTCTCAATCACTGGGCATGAAGATTGGGAGGGAAAAAAAAAACAATTCCAGAAGATGAGAGATGGCTTATCTTCATAACTAATCTTTCTGCTCATCTTTGTGCTAATCTTTCTTCAATGTGATCATTGCTACGCAGGGTGAAAAGTTTGGCCCCTTTGCTGGGGAGAAGAGGATGCCAGAGGACCTGGATGAGAACATGGACTTCAGGCTCATGTGGGAGGTGAGGAGGCTGTTCCGCGCCACACACCAGAAATAGATTTCTCTTCACAGTGCATAATGGCATTGTAAGCCCATGTGAATTGGTTCCAGATAAGTTCATCCCTATTTAAATTCATACCTATTAGAGCAGAAACATGTCTTCATTTTGAACTTTAGTATTTAAAAATAATTGGACTGACGAACGATTTTTCTAGACATTTCTTTCAGAACTCTAAAATATATGGTTTGCCATTGAAAAAATTTTTCCCCACATATAAGGATGTTTGGATTTCAAAATACGCATGCATCCAATTTAGAGTTAGATTTCTGTAAGTGAAATTTTGTTTTTTTCTTTAACTTTTATTTCCCCAATGCAGTTCTAATTGTATAGGAACAATTCTGAGATCTACGTGTGAGAAAAAAAATCTTAAGATGTTCCTAATGGTTAAGAATATGTGTTACAGGACCAGTGTAGACGGTCTTCTCAATCTATCCTCCAGGAATCTGTGTGTTCAAGTGTGTGTCTCTATATCAGGAGGATTTTGATCCTAGTTTAGACCAATTACATTCATGGCTGCTTTTTTCTTTCTTTTTTTTTATTTTTCAGTACTGGGGACTGAACCCAGGGGCATTCTACCTCCGAGCTACACCCCCAGTCCTATTTTTTATTCTATATTTGGAAACAGGGTCTCACTAGGTTGCGGAGGGCCTCACTAAGTAGCTGAGGCTGGCTGCAAACCTGGATCCTCCTGTCTCAACCTCCCAAGTACTGGGATTACAAGTGTGCGCCACCACGCCCGGCTTATGGCTGCTTTTTTCTATTATTAGAATGGCCTGAAGGATAGAAATGGGGAAAAGCAGAAGTATAGAGATGGCTGAAACAAAGTTTTGGAAAACTTAGCCCCAAGCATTATGTTTAATGGTCCTTAGGAGGAGGAAAAGAGCCAAGATACAGGTAGGCAGAGATGAGAGAGGGAGAGATCAGAAATCAGAAAAGTTTGGGGGGAGTAGAGAACTATACACCGCCTCTCTGACTGTATCAGTCAGGTCTCCAGGGAAACAGGCAATGGGGATTTTATAGACACTTAAGAAGAGACTTATTTCAAGGGATTTTCTTCTGCATTGGTGGGGTGGCAAGTCCGAAATCTGTAGGGCAGGCCCCCAGGCTGAAGACTGAGATAAAGAAGGTAATGGCACAGTGTTGGGGCCGAATGTCTTCTTTTTGGAAATCTCAGTGTTTTTTCTTAAGGCATTGGGCTGATTGGCTGAGAGTCACCCACGCTGTGGAGGGTCATCTCCATCACTCAGAGTCAACTTACTGTAGATGTTCAGTGCACCTACAAAGTAACTACACAGCCATACCTAGATTAGTGTTTGCTTAAATCACTGGGTATGGTAGCTCGGCCAAGTTGACACATAAGATTATCATAGTGTATTATCTGTAAGCAAAATACATTTTTTTGTTTTTGTTGTTTTTGCGGTACCGGGGATTGAACGCAGGGGCATTCTACCTCTGTGCTATGCCCCCGGCCCTATTTTTTATCCTTTATTTTGAAACCAGGTCTCACGAAGTTGTGGAGGGCCTCAGTAAGTAGAGAGAGAGAGAGAGAGAGAGAGAGAGAGAGACAGGGAGAGAGAGAAAGAGAGAGAGAGAGAGAGAGAGAGAGAGAGAGAGAGAGCGCTGAGGCTGGCCGCGAACCCGGATCCTCCGGTCTCCGCCTCCCAAAGTATTGGGATTACAAGCGTGCGCCACCACGCCCGGCAGCAAAATACATTTATAAGCATCCCCCCTGTTATTGAAACTGCTGGGGGCCAGGGGGTTCCTGAAAAGGATTCTAAAGGGTTTCTGTAGCACAAGCGATGGGAATGGAAATTAAGAACAGAGTTCTCACTATAATTTAAGTGGGAAATGTGATCAATAATGTCTTAATGTAACATGCTGTTTTTATTGTTCATTTTGATGATCCTAAAATATTTTTAATGACTTTCCCTATTTTTCAATAAGGTGTTAATTTTCTCAGCAGTTCATTCTTTTGCCATGAAGGTTTTCAGAAAGCAAACGTTTATGCGACAAAAGATAACCCAAATAAGTCACAAATGATAAAAAATAGCACTATTTAACAGGTTGTTAATGACTTTTAATATTTGTTTTATGGCCTGAATATATTAGTGTGATAGGTTAATGTTTTGCGCAGCTGGTTATGAGGCATTATTAAACACATAATGATTATAATTTTTATTTCAAAAGGAAAACTTGCAGACAGGAAACTTCAGGCTGTTTTTTGTGCTGTTTTGTGGCAGTTCCACAGCAGGCCATCTAGTTTTTCATTTTCTATTTCTGTGTGTGTGTGTGTGTGTGTGTGTGTGTGTGTTTTCGGTACTGGGGATTGAACCCAGGGGCATTCTAACTCTGAGCTACACCCCCAGCCCTTTTCATTTTTTGTTTTGAAACTGGGTCTTGCTAGGTTGCTGAGAGTCTCACTACTTGCTGAGGCTGGCCTCGAACCAGCGATCTTCCTGTCTCAGCCTCCCAAGTACTGGTATGACTGGCGTGTGCCACCACGCCCGGCTTCTATGGTTCTTCCCTGGCTTGACAGTGAGATTTGTTTTTACCTACGGGAATCCTCTCCCTCTGCCACTCAGATAGCGGTTGATTCTATACATTTTTATATTCAGGTAATGTTAACTTCCCATACCGGTGGCCGTTTCTATTTTATTTTAATCTCTATGTGAGTGCTTTGAATACGTCCTATCTGTGCTGGTCGCACAACTCGAGGGGGATGAAAGGGCAGGCTGTCTCCTCAAGCCTGCGTCTCTAGGTGGCCTGTGCCACGTGCAACTCCACACGTGGCTCAGATCCCCGTCCTTTCTGGGTTTTCCTCCTGCAGTCAGGGGGTCAGTTTGGGTTGGCGGCCATTCTTAGCTTCAGCAGCAGTATGGCCGGCAGTGGGGGTTGTCTTCTGGGAGGACTTGTAAGAACAGCGAGCACCTTTGGAACTGCAAAGGGTCCCGGTCCCTCGCTGTGTTGAGCGAGCTGGCTGCTTCCCGTCTTTGAGTCATGTTCTTTCTATTGTTTTAACTTTGGAGGTGCCGGATTCAGGAGGAGCATTGCACCCAGAGCTCAGGGTAGCTGGTCCTCATATGGGTTCTTCCGGAACCCTTTGAATCCTCTCCAGGGGAGGTAGTGAGCCTCCCCGCTCTGGAGGGCAAATTGGAGCTGGTTATCAGACACTTCTGGTAAGCCCTATGCCTGTGTTGCTCGTCCTTCTCCAGCCGGCAGCGACCTGTGTTGTGGTTGTGGACTTGAGCCAGGTACCGGTGGCGGCGTCTGTCAGTGATGGCACGCGAGGGAGCGTGTGGCATAGCTCTTTCTCAGTTCACACGTGTGCTTTGCTCCTAGTGCCACGGTTGAGTGGCCACTTCATACCAACGGGCATGAAGGCGATGGGGGAGCCCTGGCAGCATGGGGTGTTGTATAAAGGGGTCCGGGGATCCACGGGAAGCCCTGAAGTCTGCTGCAAGCACCCCCTTCCTCCAATGGTGCCACTTGGGCTGTGCTGGTGCCCACAGCTCCAGAGCGGGTGCAGTGACTCAGTCTCTTCTGTCTGGGCCTCCAGGACTGGAACATGGTGTCCAAAGAGACTTAATCTGGTCTGTCTTAATGCCCTTGGTAACCTCCGATTTCCACTTTTATTTTAAAATGGCGTGCATTAGGAGAAGGATTCTGTAGAGCTTGCGGTGGGGGAATCAGGGCTCCACCGTAAGCACCTCCCCTCAGCGGCTGGAGGACCGTGCCTACGTGTCTGCTCTGTTCTCCTCTTCCCGTGGCTGCAAGTCTTCCTGCCTGCTCTTTGCGCCCACTTTTCGCCCGATCATTTGGAGCTTAAGCTACATTTCCTTTCGCCCTCTCTTCACTTAGATTCACCTAGGAGACTAAAATCCATTCATGCACCGTTGTCAAAACTCTTGGCAGTTTTGAAGACAAATAGAGCTTAACTTTGTTTCTTTTTTATTTTTTTAACGTGCTTTTATTGGTGCATCGTAGTCTCACATCACAATGAATATCTATTTGATGTTAACTCACATGCACACAGCTCTTAGTGTCCCCCCCCCGCCTCCCACCACCCATATGAAGTACCGAGAATGATGTTGGTATATTCTCACATGTACACATTGTTTATGATAGTAATTCCACTGATTCACTTCTTTCTTGCCCTTCCCCTTCCCTTGTACCACTTCCCTTGCCCCACTGAGGCTTCTCCATTATCAACCAGAGTCCCTTGTGTGTCCCCACTACTCCCTAGGTTGCACATATTAATGAAAACACATGTCCCTTCTTTTTTTGTGATTGGCTGATCTCGTTTAACATAATGTTCTCCAGATCCTTCCATTTTCTTGCAAATGATGTTATTTTTTCTTCTTTATTGCTGAGTAGAATCCCATTGTGTGTATTTCCCACAGTGCCTCTGCTCTCTAAGGGCTCCAGGGGACCATGTGTGGAGCATAAAGTATTGTGAGAACATCCACCCCACCTGCCTGACAAGGCATTTGCAGTTTTATATTCGTTTTATTTTTTACTAAATCTATCCCATGGAGAATCAGTGACAAAAGCTCTATTTTTTAAGTCTGAGGCCCATGGAATTACTAGGGCAATTAGTTATTACAATCTTCTAGATAACTGCGTATTATCAAATGCAGCTGTCAGATTATCTTAGTTTTGCTTATTTTTGCCAGCAGAGAAGACCGTACCTCTGGGTGAATAACATGTTTTCAAAACATAGCTATCAAAATATTTGATTATGAGATGTGCAGGTGTTTTTACACAAATTATTAGTCTCCTACAGTCCTAGTAAATTGTTATTACAAAATAATTGCCCATGCCAGGTGAGCTGGGGCCCCTTCTGTGAACGATGGGCTTTAAGATATCCTTGTATCAGCCAAAATGCATGCATATTGCTTGTGGAGGTGTCTTTCTGAGCCTCTGGCCCCCACTTCACTTACACACTGGTGATGGCCCTTCATCAGTAACTCCTCTCCTTGGTTCTGTTCAACGAAGAGCAGATGGGAGCCAGACGAGGACAGAAACATCTGCTTCATCTATGAAGTACAATAACTCTCTGACGTGTGTATGTGGTCCAGAAAATCTGGATGGAGAATGTGACTGAGCTTCTTAAATCTTGACCTTTGTGTCACCTATGGGAAAAATTGGGTCTGCAAGTCAGATTCTGAATAGACTCAGCCGTCAGGTGCATGGGGAGTTGTGGCCGACTGAGAGTCAGTGGGCAGCAGAGCACAGCCTGCGGCCAAGGCTGACTGGTTCCGATGGGAGGTCTGCTTCCTACTCGGTGGGACTTTGGGCACAGAGGAAATCCTGGCCGGTATTTCCCTAGAATAGTAACCAAAAATAGGTTTCTGGCCCTGTGACTGTTAGGTCTCGACAAGAAGCCAAAGAATTATGAAGTAGAGAGACCCAAAGTACCTCTATTCTAGGTTGTTTCTTGAGGAAGGAAGAAAGGAAATATGAAGAGAGGAATAGGATTCTTTACTGAGAACTCATACATGTAGAATTATGCTTTTTCTCTTTCTCATATTTAAAACCTGATGAGTTTCTTTGGAATTCTTCACCAAGGAAGCAAACGAACAAACGGAGACAAAAACCAGCAAAACCAAACCAAACCAGAATCCTGGGGAGCAAAGCACAGGAGGGAGGAAGGAAGTCAGTGTTGGGCTGTCCTCAGTTTGTGGCTGAGGGTGCAGCGAACCCTGTGTTCTCCTGGGGCTCATGTTTCAGTAGGGAAAAGTCGAGGAAAAACCTTCAATAACCAATATAATGGTAGGTAGTGATATAGGATGTATATAAAATAGAATAGAGTAAGAAAATTGCTCTCTGATAAGAACTTGAACACAGAGATATTACTGCTCTGAACAACTACGAAATAAGAAATATCTAAATACTTATCTAAGGGAATCAAAGCAGAGCATCCTGGAGTGACCAAGGAGACAATTGGCAGGTGGATTGATAATCTGCATTCTCTGTTCCCTTGGGGAAGTGGTCAAACATTTGCTGAATCTGAGAGGCTAAAAGTGTAAGCTCAGCATCTGTAGAAAGTAGTTAGTATTGGGGGAAAGAAACAGGTAGAGCTTTGGGGAACTTGTGTGGCTGGAGTGACAGTATTGCTGGCCCTTCTTGAGACATGTGCAGAATCGTGACGTTTTATGGCGGAAGGCTACAAACCTAAGCTGTACACTTCCTGAGAAAAGGCCCTGGGTACACACCACACCTTAGACTGGAAGCACTGTTGGATGGGATAGGGCCCACTGAGGCAGACTGAGTCCTGCTACAGTTTAGCCAGCCCTAAATCAGACCATTCCCTGATAGGCTTACGGGGAACAGTTTCCACTCTGCCTGGCGTAGGCCAGGGGTGCCTGTTTTGAAAAAATATATCTGGATCTTCTAAAATTTTATAATATACAATATCTAGTATTTAGTAAAAAAATACCTAGATGCTAGAAGATAGGACCAGATGACCAAAACCAAGAGAAAAGCTGGATGATGGAAACCAAGCCAAGGGTGATTCATACATTGATCAGAAGACTTTAAAATAATGATGTTTGATTATTGATATGTTCTATCAAATGAAAGAAAAGAGGAAACAAACAGATGGAAAGCTGGAGGGTATTACTAAAAATTGGGAAGTGTGTCAAGTGGATATTCTAGAACAGAAAAATATAACTGAAATTGAGAATTCAGTGTTTGAAGTAGATGGTAGATGTGACATAACAAAAGATAGGATTAATGAAAAGGAAAATTTCGATAGAAAATATTGAAAATGGACCCAAACTAAAATACATTTAGACAGTGAAGATATCTAATATAGATGTTATGTTAGGAACCTTTAGTGTTAGAAAAAGAGGAGAGAGATGGGCAGAAGCAAATTTTATGAGATAAGGGCTGAGAATTTTCCAGGACTCTTAACTATAACCTGGGAAATCAAAGTTCTTTGAATTTCAAGCAATGTCAGTATAAAGAAAACCACACCTATGTGTATCTGAGTAAAACAATTAAAAACTAAGACAATCATAAAAGCAGCCAAGAAAAAACAAAAACAAAATAAAATGAAAGATGGATGTTGCCTTCCAGAAAGCAGCAGTAAGATTGACAGTTGACTTTTAACAGAAAAAGTAGAAGACAGTAGACACCTGAATAATATTTTTACAGTGCTGAAAGAAAATGGCCACCAATCTAGTTTTCTATACCCAGCCAAAATATCATTGAAAAAAATGAGGCATAGTTCTCTACATCTCTGCACATCTTTCCATGTGACTGGTTCTTTGGATTTTCCTCATCGTATTAGCAATTAAACATAAGTCTTTGCTTGGTCTTCAACTGAGAAAACTAAGACCACTTCCACATCTTAGCCAGAAGAAAACTTTGTTACTCTGGATTCACTGAAGGGACAGAAGGAACAGTAGGAAGCATTTAAGTGCACAGAATTGAAATGGACGTTACAAACAAGCCAGGGAGGAATTCCTAGAGTTGAACAAATGCATGGTAAACTCAGCAAACTGTTTGGAAGGTGCTAATTGATCTGAATCCCAGGTGCAGGGTGATGTTTACTGACTATGTGATATGCCTGCCCTGCTTGGGGACAGGGGAAAGAAGTTCCCTGCTGTCCCATCAGGATGGAAGTGACAGAGTTTGGGGACCCAAATTCATGATATAGATTTTTATTTTGCTGAAAATCACTATTTTAAAATACAGCTCTGTCCAATAAAGTTCATCTCAGAGTGGTAACCCATCTTCAAAGTTGGCTGAAATCAGATGGGACTCTGGAAAGGACATCAAATACTGCTGACTGGAAGAGGTGGTATGGAACATCTCAGACCTTCCTCACTTGGTTTGCCAGTGATTCCGAAGCAGTGGTAGTATTAAAAAGAAAAGAAAAAAGAAAGGTAAATAAAGATGTTTTCAAACAAGGAGTAACTGAGAGACTATCACCTGCAGATTGCTCAAGAGAGATACAGGTGGAGCATCCCCAATCCATGATTCCAAAGTCTGAAGTGATACTGTTTGTCATTATTAGAAAATCCGTAACTTGAAGGTTCAAAAAAGAAACAACTTATTGATTCCCTTAGTACTTTATAGTACTTTTGCCTGTTTTGTAGATATTTTCTTTCTTTCTCATGACGATGGCAGTTTGACTGAAATATAGTTTTTAAAGAAGCCAATTGGTTGGATATTAAAGTGGACGTTTTGTTTACATGTTATTCTCTTTTTTTTTTTTTGCAGTTATTTTGTGATTACAGCTGTTCTGCTGTTGGGAACTTGACTCAGTACCAGGTTTCCAATGTGTTTTAGCTTTTGCAAAACATGTTTTCAATTGTTTAAAATCTTTTATTTTTTTATTGTTTATAGAAGTCCTTTTAGGTGTTTGGAACAAAGAAGTCTCTTTACCAAATGTTTTTCTTTTGCAGACGATAACATTTTTCTTTAGGTTCCAAATGGAATCATTTAGTGTAGATGTTAGTGGAGAAATGCCACCTAGGATGCTGGAGAGGGTTGCAACTGCTAAACAAATGTCATGGTGCGATCATCCTGGCACTGGCCCTCTGGTTAGGGAAAACCAAAGCAAAAGAATGTTCCATGTCTTCTGGAAGGCCTACATTTGTTTCGAGGTTGTCCTCTTACCTGCTTTTCACAAGATGGCTCCTACCGAAGTATTCGAGCCAACTTCTGGCTGTTCAGCCAACCCGACCCAAGATTAGAAGTGCACTGGCGATCCGTGGCCAAACGGTTTGACCAAGAGAACAAACCAAACCAACTTCGGTGTGGTTGGCGTGCATCCACGCTCTTTGTGGTTCTGATCCCAGCTCACAGCACTGTAGCAGCTCCACCACGTTGGCACCCTTGGTTGCAAATCATAGCAACTCCAGTGCCAACTTATTTACCTGAGAAGGAAGTGCATTCTGTGAAATAGGAGGGAGTTCTGCTGCTGAGCAGGATACAGGGCTGTTGATGAATCAGTTCACGATGTCACCCAAGTCCTTCCACTTCTCTACCTTGCCCACCCTGGCAGTGGCTTAGTCCTTCAGGGGGCAGGTACCCTGAAGGTTCTAGACAGGATTGTTTCCACAGGGAGCAACGGCACTGTTTCAAGGACCCTCCCTCCAGCTGGTCTCCCTCCTCTGTTGGGTGGGTAACTCGTGCACCCTTGACCTGGCAGTCGCGGAGCCTGGCATGGCCCACCGCTGGAGCAGCCTCTCCTCAGTGCATACGGGAGGGAAGGTGGCCGTAAGGACAGCTTTAGTGTGCTCGAGGAAGGAGATGGGCAGGGTGTGTACTCAGCGTCCCCATGAGAAGGGCCACATATATTCTTTGTTTATGCAACAAGTATGTCTCAAGAGCTTACTCTGTCCCAGATGTGTATTAGGTGTGGGATTTATCTAGAGAAAGAAGAACCCAGCAGAGAGGGTGAGGCTTAGTGGCCGCTAAGGAGTCCAGTGTGGGCATCTTTCATTATTTCCATGTTATCCAGAATGTTTTGATTACGGAGCAGAGAAAGCACACTTAACGAAAAAGCTTTTGGTTCTAAGAACTATGAAAAGAACAGTGCTTTTATGTCTTTCCAGAGGTTGGGGGAAGAGTGTCAGGTAGAGCTAAAGCACAGATGAAAGTACAGAAAGTAGAGATGAAGGGAGATGCAGAAATCAAGCAGATTATTATGGTTCAGAGGCATTTATTTTTAATTACACAGGTCACACAGTCTGTAAAAAAATTAGAGCAATTGTCCTACTCCAGTGTCTGTTGCATTATATAACAGAATGCCCAGGACTGGATGATTTATAAACAAAAAAAGTTCATTTGGGTTCATGTTTCTGAAGGCTGCAACTCAAGCTTCCAGTGAGGGCTTCAGCGTAGAAAGGTGGAAGGGAAGCAAGAGGTCACTCTCAGGAGAGGACATCGACTGTTCACGAGGGCTCTGACTCAGAATCTCAGTCTCTCTGTTAGGCCTGTCTCCGGGCATGGCTGCAGTGAGGGATTAAGCCTCAGCGTGAGTTCTGTGGGGACAAACAACTTTTAAACCCCAGCAGCCATACACATGAAGCCAAAGGCCCAGATGGCCTTTTTTCTGTGTATCCACTCTGCTGGTATTTTTGTGTGCATGTCTACGCACATTCAGGATGGAAAGGTGTATATGAATTTTTAAAGAATATCTTATGTAGATGTATGCAACAGTAATAATCCTTACCTGATAGGTGGCCACCAGGAGCCTTGTGCTTGTCCTTTGCAAACTTGCAAAAGGAATTTGTGAAATTTTTATAGCCATTTGCTCCATCTATCATCTATCTATCATCTATCTATCTATCTATCTATCTATCTATCTATCTATCTACCTACCTACCTACCTATCTTCTTTCTTTCTTTCTTTCTTTCTTTCTTTCTTTCTCTCTCTCTCTCTCTCTCTCTCTCTCTATCTATCTATCTATCATCTATCTATCTATCTATCATCTATCTATCATCTATCTGTTGTGGTAGGGGGGATTAAACCCAGGGGCATTCTACGTCTGAGCTACACACCCAGAGATATTTTACTAGGGAGGCTGAGATGTAAGGATGACAGGTTCAGGGCAGCCTCAGCCACTTAGACCCTGTTTTAAAATGAAAAATAAATATTAACTTTCCTAGAATAAAGGCATACATATGGAAGAAAGTTGTATAAAGAAAGTGTACCACTGGTGTAGAATTAAGTGGAGACACAGAAGCTGGTACTGACATTGGAGGGAGTCTGAGGAATCCTGGAGCGGGGACCTCAGCTCGGGATGACGGGGTCCTTGATATCCTGGTGGAAAAGAGTCTCAGCTTACATTAGACATGAGGCAGAGGAATTTATTCAGGAAAGCAAGGACTACATATTGAAGAAGCATGTGGGCCTTCTGAGAGCGAGGCCACTCTGGGGTCTCACTCTTCTTTTGAAGGAAACTTGGTGAGGGGTGGCAGTTAACCCAGTCTGGCTCTTACAAGGCGGTTTATGGTGGTGGTCTGGCAATTCCCAGGATCTGTGGGTTGACATGTTCTCCATGAGCTGATGACCTTAGGAATGTGCCCTCATTTACCTCTCTCTCCTCAACCTGTTCTAAACAGACATGTATCAGTGGGCTCATTATCAGTGCACAGGACAGTTGTCATAAGTGAATTTCCAGTAGCGAAGTTTATGAATGAAGATTTGTAGGTTTCTAAAAAAATTTGGGATTGACAGGCCTGGGAGAGAGCACTGGCATGGGGTGAAGGAATGAGGAACTTTAGCGCAGGCTTTCAGATGAAAGCTGAAGTCTTCATTCTGTTCATCTCCTTTTTTCCTGTCCTTCATTCCTTCTGTCCTACCTTGGAACCACGACAGAACAACGCAGTAAAGAATGTAAAAGAAGAGCCAATCACATGAGCATGCATACAAGCATAGAGACATCACAAAATATAGATGTATTGGTCACAAGTATGTGTGAAAGAGAAAAACCGATATCTGCTTCCTATGTAAGCTCACTGTGCCCATACTGAATATTGCTCTGAAATTAAAAATCTACTGTTGATATAATCGAAGAGAACATTTGTGCACATGAAACAGAGAATGTGGGGTTGCAGGGAGCCCATCCGAGGGGAGACTGTCTGGACACGGGCAGGGCTGGGCTTGGTCGGTATGCAGCATCCTCTTGCAAGAACCACCTTCTGAGTGGTTCTATAGGAGATCAAAAAAATCCAGGCTGATGGCATTTTTTTTTTTTTTTGCAGTACTGGGGATTGAACCCAGGGGCATTCTACCTCTGAGCTACACCCCCAGCCCTATTTTTTATTCTTTATTTTGAAACAGGGTCTCGCTAAGTTGCGGAGGGCCTCACTAAGTAGCTGAGGCTAGCCACGAACCTGGATCCTCCGGTCTCAGCCTCCCAAGTACTGGGATTATAAGCGTGTGCCACCATGCCTGGAAGCTTATGGCATTTTTAAAGTAGGAGACAAATGCTTCCCATATTGGTTAGTTCCACTTTATAATATACATTAAGATATTTGATTGAGATTTGTGTTCACATCTTTTGTCCATTTTTTTTTTAGAGTTGGACTGTTTTCTTAATTGAGTTTTAAGAGTTCCTTGTATCTTTGGGATACCAAGAAAAACCATCTGTCAGCCGGTAGCTTGTCTTTCCATTCTCTTTAGGGTGTCTTTCATGGGGCAAATGTTTTAGTTTTAATGAAGTCCCATCTATCAATTTTTCTTTCATGGATTAATGCTTTTGGCATTGGATCTAGAAAGTTATCACCTGGCTGGGTGTGGTTGGGCACACCTGGAATCCTCATATTTTGGAGGTGAAGACAGGATAATTGCAGGTTCCAGGTAAGAATGGCAACTTAGAGAGACCCTCTTTCAAAATGAAAAAAATAAAAAGGGCTCAGGGTATAGCTCAGTGGTAGAACGTCCCAAGTTCAATCCCCAGTACCACCAAATAAATATATTTTTAAACTTTTTGGTACTTTGTAATTATACATCATATTGAGGTTCAAAGCGAAACAAGTAAATGAATAACTCAAATAAAATAAAAAAAGTCATTTCCAAACCTAAGGTTACATTGATTTTCTCCCTGTATTATTTTCTAGGAGTTTCATTGTTTTGCATTTTATATACAGGGCAGGTGAAATGATTCATTTTGAAAAGTTAGTTTTTGTGAGAGGTGTCAGTGAAATCTAGGTGTAGAGATGTTTGTTGCATGTGACAATTCAGTCATTTCGGCACCATTTGATGAGAAGACTATCTCTTTCCCGTAGACTTGTTTTTGCTCCTCCGTCAACTTATCATTCCTATTATTATTGTTTGATGAATATTCTTGCAGATTGCTTTTTAATCAGAGTAGCTTCAGGAATTCGCTTCTTGGGAAGGGAGCCTTAGGTAGAGTAAGTCTCAGAGATGGAGTGTCACATAATTTCGACCTTCCACAGTCCTGGTAGACATCTGTTGCCGTCAACTTCTGCTTGGAAGTTTTGCTGTGCTCTCTGGAGTATTCACGGGCCATTATGCACATATAATATGTGTTGGAGACTTCAGATGGATCCGAGTGACTTCACTGATGTCCAGGCTGAAGACAAAGGTGGTCAGTTTTTTAAAAAAATTTTTAAACAAATCAAAAGCTAGCTCTTTATTTGAATCTTCTTTTGTCTCTGTTGTGTGTCCAGAAAGCAAGAGATTTCTACATACCACGTTTTACAATTTACTAGACAATGAACATGAAGTTCAAACAGCGTGGAGTTAAACGTGGCACCAGGTGGGGAGGAGCAAAGGAATTGTCCTGATGGGTTAACCCAGGAACAGGGAGTGGGTGTCACAGCTGTTGGCTGCCAGAGTCACCTTGATGTACCCTTGGACTCCAGCCTGTGTTGTGGGCCATGAAGGCAGCCATGGTCAGCAGCCTGGGTGTGTCAGGAGGAATTATTTGTTGCTCTTAGAGGGGACTTGTATTCCAGGAACAAGGTCTCCTGTCTCTTCAAGGCCATAAAACATAGTTGATCTTTCCTTCTGCCCTCTTACTTGTTATGCTGAAGATTTGAGCCCTGGCTTGTTGAACTTACCTTGTCTCAAAGTTAGCATCGGAGTCATTTTTTTTTTCAGCAATCCAATCCTTATCTTTCTTACGAAAGATTTTCTATTTACACCAAATGATATGTGCGATTTCTCACATAAGATTTTTCTGGGTAGGATTTGGGGTTAACTGTATTGAGTTTTGCAAAACGAACATCCTATAAGGGGTTGTTTTTTGTTTTTTTTTAAGAATCCTTCTGAATTTGACAGCTCTCACATGGAGCTTAAATTAATGTCAGTGTTTCACTAAAGTTAGATAAAGCAGTGTGCACTCTTGTTCCCATAGCAATAGAGAAGGAAGATGGTTTCTAGTTTTCTAAAATCTTGGATTTTAGGAAAATCCAAAGTCCTTGGGTTTCTCATCATCTATACTCCGGATAAGTAAAGTTGAGGACATTTCCATTTCAGCCTGAATTACATCAGACATGCCCCTCATTTCCTCCTCAAGTGTTTTCAGCTTTTTTCTTTGTAGATCTCAAGCTTTTAGACCCGTTTCTCTTGACCTGTTTAATCATAGAGTCATTTCTGCCATAATGCAGTGTGTATTTCTAAGCATCTCTCTGCTGGGCCTTGCTGCTCAATAAAATTCATAGGCTTATGGGAGAAACGGACTTAGGGATACAATACACAAAACCTTCATCCTTGACACTTACAGCATAAAAGGCAGGAATTTTACAAAACTGGTAACACAGTTTAGTGATTAAGAAATGCTCAATTCTACAATAAATATAGCAGTTCACTTTTAGAAAGACCTGAAGTTTCCTCAATTCACTTTTAGAAAGACCTGAAGTTTCCTCACAGAAATGAAGAGTTGCAGCTTATGGTGGAAGTCAGGTTATGTGAAACTGGATAGAAGTTTGTAGCATCCGACGTGGGTGGATTCATCTTATAAAATGTGGAGCGTGGTAGCTATTTGGGTTGCGAGTGTTTTGTGTATTTCTGTGTGGCTCATTTCAACTGGGTACCAAAACAGTATTCACCTTGTATTTCTGGGAGACAAAATTGTGCATGAACAAATTCAGAATTTGTGTAATGCTCAGATTGTTCCCTAATGCTCAGTTGCATCAGAACCACTTGACATTTTAAAATGAGCTTTATCGCATAATAAACTATATACGCTTTTCAAATACTTTTATTTGGTGCATTGTAAATTATACATCAGATGGGGGTGGAGAGTGATAGAAACATACATGCACACAACTCTTGGAGCACTTCTCTCCAGATTTCAGCCCCTCTCTCCCCTCCCCATACATATCTTTGAGATTGGAATTGGTAATTTTATATACATATGTAGCATTATTTCAGTTGTTAGGCTTTTTGAAATACTGATGGTTTTATGACTTTATAAAGTAGTGTTTTAGAAACAGTTGGGCACGAATGACTTACCTACTCCAACATGGTACCAACCCTTTAAGCAGGCGTTCTCTGCCAAAAAGAAACCCTTCGAAGCACTTTTTCATGTAGGGAATAGCTGCCCAAAACGTTCCCCCATCTGTACTTGGCCTCCAACATGCACGCCCACTTGTAGCTACCAAGATGCTCGCCCATGTCTACTGTGCGCCTGTCTAGTACTGTCACTGAGTTTTCTATGTCACCCCCCCCACCCCAGCCCTTAGATTCTTCATATTCTCTTCGTTTCCTTTGAGGTCTGACTTTGGCTCCGTCTTGCTATATGGCCAGTTTCCTCACGGACACTTGGTTGATTCCTGTTCTAAGTCGACCTGACCCCCCAGAAACTAGCCAGCCTTTCTAGCCACTCTGCCTCCTGGGCAGGGGACTGATGTCTTGAGGGTTGACCCTGTGAGTGCTGAGGTGACCTTGGCTTGAGAAGAAACTCCTGCCCTCCACCCTCAGTCACCTGCTGGTGCTGACCACGGGACCAAACTCCACCAATCCCTTGGAGTTGGCATGCAGGTTGCATGCCAACTGAAAATACCTGTGTGTATTTTCAGTGTTTGTATGGTCTCTGTCTCGGTTTCCAGGGTGGCATGAGCCCGAGCTCTGGACTGGCTAATAAGAAGATCAGAAGCCATCCTGGGCAGTTATGAGACCCTTGATAGCACCGCGGGTAGAGAACACTGTTCACCTGCTGCCTAGTCCAGGGAGCAGCTCATCTTCAGTCAGGAGAGCCAGTGGCCGGCTCCATCTGGTGCCCTTAGAACAGGGGCCCCCGCCCGCCCGCAGGACCCTGTGGTGGCTTCCTGAGCGGAGGCTGAGGCTCAGGCCTGGGTGTTCACACACAGCCTGTCAAGGCTGGAGGCCTGGGCAGCTCCTAGCGCTCAGCTCTCAACCCCACTTTGGCTGGAATCTTTTTCAGAAGGGTGTTAAATAACAGTGATAATGATACGTAGTCTTGCTTTAATCCTAATTTTATGTCATTGTTTATACATTTTACCCTTCAGTGTCTGGGCTTTGATTCACATTGGCGGCTGTTTTCATTTGTAAAGGATCTTTTGTTCTTAGCGAACAGAAGGTTTTTATCAGGAATGTTGCAGGTCAGACATGAACCCAGCCCAGTGGATTCAAGTCGCAAGATGTTTCTTTTGCTTTAATCTTGTGATTCTGAAGCCGAAATCCCATTTCAAGTTTTACATATTTAACTTAACTTCTGTTTCATCTAATAAGACAAAGAGAAAAGACAACATTTCCTTGCCTTCCCTTCCTGGGCCCACTTTGCATGCCTTGCTAATCTGGGATTAAAATCATTGTTATGCACCTCACATATCCATTTCCTATTTCAATAATAGAATATTTACTGTGGGATGTTTGAAGTCCTGATTTTGATGACTCAGGAAATTGATTGTGAAAATCTTCATTAATGAAAGTAACTTTTAAAAAAAAACCAACTGGATATTCAAGAAGGTGTAACCTTGGAAGCATGGGCAGCTAATAAAAAAGGCTCCCATTAAAATTGTATCTCCAGTCCCAGGAAATATTATACTTTGGTGCTGAAAAAAAATAGTCATTTCTGCAGAAAATTTCCATTATTTTTTGAGAAGTCATGGAAAATAGGGCAAATGAAGCCTCTAGTGGGGGAAAGGTAGAGTTGAGGGATTATTAAGTTCTCCAGCTACACAGTTCTAGTGGAATAGCAGCCACATTGTCTGGGAGCATTCAGGACAGTGGGCAGCACTAGCAGCCTGCAGGCTGCACAGAATCTGAATTAGGCTGAACGTGGCTTAGTGGTTGCATAAGCCCAGGAGGGTCCAGCAGACACAACAGCTTTTGACTCCAGTGACACTCTTGACAGCGGTGAGCCTGGTAGCTTTTTGTGGGAGATGGAGAAATGTGGGCTGAGTGTTGGTACACTTAGAAAGATTGATGGCCGGCTGGCCACTGATAGCCAGAGTGTTATTGGGTTTTAATTAAAAGGCTGTCTCTGTCTTGGCTCTTCCTGCTGAACACTTTTAGCAAAGACTCATGAGAATTGAATATAAACTTGAGCCCAGGGTCTGTATGAGCGTGGGTGAGGGTAGAGGGTAGATAGTATCTCTCTTTCTAAATATTTCCCTGTATATTTACAACGATGGAACCCAGGCACTCACACCATCATGGGCAAGTGGTCTGCCACAGACATGCCCCTACTGTGTACACTCCCGTTATAGGCACAGGGCAGTGTTCAGCACGTCTACACTGCGGTGAAGCAGCACTCCACAACTTTTTATCTTGCAGATCTGAAACTCCAGACCCATTCAACATCTCCCCTTTTCCCTTGGTGACTGCCATGCAACTTTTCAGATTCTCTGAAGGGGACTACTTTAGATACATCAAATAGGGGGAATCACACAGGGTGTGCCTTCATTGTGACTTGCTTATTTCAAGTAGCATGTTTTCAAAGTTCATCTGTGTTGTAGCGTGTAATGGAATGTCCTTCCTACTTAAGGCTGAATCACAGTCCGTTGTATGTACATAACACGTTTTTTGTCCTTTTGTCTGTTTCTTCTACTGCTTGGCTATTGTGAATAGTGTTACTGTGACTACCTGCTTACAAATGTCTCTTTAAGACCCTTCTCCCAGTTCCTTTGGGCTTATACCTAGCAGTGAAATTTCTGGGGCATAATGGTAGTTCTATTTTTAATTTTTTGGAACCTCTACATTGTTTTCCATCCCACTAACACAGAATACTCAAAGTTCCAGTGTCTCCATATCCTTATTGGTGCTTTTTAATTTTGTAAATAGTAGCTGTTCTCAGGGGTGCACGAGATAGGCAATATTTTAAGATATCTGTTCAATATTCAAAAATTGTTAGCAGTTAGAGTGATGGGCCAGTCGTGTCTGCGATGAAGCTCTGTGTGGACTCTGAAGTCGAAGGTGGGGTGCTGGGCTCGATGCTGCCTGTAGACAGACGTCTTCAGGGTTGACCGGACTTGAATGGACATTTGGGTTAGTGGCATTATCTAGCAGCGAGGACAAAAACTCAGAGTTCAGTATAAGAAGGAGAACATTCAGATTCTGGGGCAGTTGGTGTTCTTGTGCCTCGCGCTGGTCAGACCCTCTGAGGCTCTCCTGTTGAGGTCTGGGGAAGAGCTCACATAAGCCCCAAGCAGTCTGCAAAGAAAGGGCCTGGAGGCTGTGGCCTGTGGGTCAGGGGGCGGTGTGAAGAATAGAAGCAAAGAGTTGTCCTTGTGTGATTTAGAGCGTGTCACGTGGAAGCTGGAGAAGACTTAGCTTTCCTATCTGAGGATGGAACTAACAGATCAACACAGAACACCACTATGTGGAACTAGAGAGAAACAAGTTTGTCATCAACGTAGGAGAAAACTTGCGGACAGCCAGCCATCGGATGCCACTGTGAAACCTGCCTCTTCAGTCAGGAGAGCTCCCTGTTGTGGGAGGTGTTAGCTCTGGCCTGAGTGGCAGAAGTGTCGCTGTGTTGGCAGAGCTTGCTCTCCGGACAGGAACCTGGCTGGGCCCCCACGCGTGAGTTGTCCTGCCCGCCTCCGTCAAGGGTTGGGAAGAGCACCACAGTCCCTCACACAGACAGCCTGGGCTGTGGTAGTGGCCGGTTTGCCTGCTCAGCCCAGCCTGGACTCTGAGTGGATACATCTCCCCTTAGGAAGAATCTGGAATCTTTTCCTAAGTCATGAGAATTTACTCAGGTGCAATGGCAAGCCACATCTGTTCCACCCCCGGACCCCGTGTTATTCGGAGCCTGGGACCCTCTGCTGTCTGTCGTTGGTCTTCAGCATTCACCGGTCTCTTGCTGCCCTGGAACCTCCTTTCCCCTGTGGAGACCACCCACTCGGCACTGCCCGGCTAGAGTAGCCCGCCTGGCTGCTCTCACCCGGGGTGGCCGGGTAGGGGCTGCAGCTGGTCCCCACTCCTCGTGGCCTCAGCCCTCTCCTCCCTCGCTGGACCCCAGCTACTCCACAGCAGGGAGTGGGTGCTGCTGTCTTGATTTCTTTGTGCAAACAACCCGTGCTTATTGAATGGAAGGGATTCGTTTGTGTGTCCTAGTGCTGAGAACAGTGTTGGACGTGTGGCTGCTTAGTGATGTTTGCAATAATAGAAGAGCCGAGTACTTTTTTCAATTTAGGTCATAAAATTGTCATGTGGTTCCTAGGAACCTGAATGTGGCTGGAGAACAGGCATAGTATCAGAGTGGGGGCAAGCCGGCCTTTCTCTTCCTCTCCCTCTTCCCTCCTCTCCCCTGCTCTCCCTCCTCCCTCCTCTCCCCTCCTCTCCCTCCTCCCTCTCCCTCTCTCCTCTCCTCTTCCTCTCTTCCTTCTTCCCTCTCCTCTCCTCTTCCCTCCTCGCCCTCCTCTCCCTCCCTTCCCTCCTCCCTCCTTCTCCCTCCTCTCCTTCCTCCCTCCTTCTCCCTCCTCTTCTTCCTCCCTCCTTCTCCCTCCTCTTCCTCTCTTCCTTCTTCCCTTTCCCTCCTCTCCTTCCTCCCTCCTTCTTCCTCCTCTCCCTCCTCCTTCCTTTCCCTCCTCTCCCCTCCTCTTCCTCTCTTCCTTCTCCCCTCTCTTCCTTTCCCCTCCCCTCCCCTCCTCACCTCTCCTCTGCTCTTCCTGCTTCTTCCCTCCCCCCTACCTGTCCTTCCTCTTCTCCACCGATTCCTTCCCTTTCTTCCTTCTCTTTCCCTGGTGGACCTTCCTCCCTCTTTCTGTCCTGCCTTCTTTTTCTCCTCCCCCCTCTCCCCTCTTTTCTTCTCACTCCCCCACTTTTTTTTTTCAAACTCTGCAATCTTTACACAATGCATCTAAGCAGATTGTGGCAGACTTTTTTACTTTGTAGCTCATGCATCGGGTATCTGAACTGAGTACGCCCAGGACCTCAGGTGCAGGGATCCTAACAGAGGATCCAGATCTCTGCATGCTGAGACCGGGGTTCCCCAGGAGTGACAAAGGAGGTTCTCAGACCCCTCGTTCCAGCTCTCTGCAGAGTCATCCGTCTTCCTGATGCCAGCCATCTGCTGATTCTTTAATATTCGAGCAGCCCAGGCGCTGTGTTCCTGGTGGTTTACATTTCCATGCTTGGCGAGACCTTTTGTTGTTTTTATTTAGTGAATTAGCGTGAGCGGCACAGGCTGGCGGGGCGTCTCTGCGAGCAGCTTTGATTTACTTGCGTCCGGGTGCATGGCTGTTGGGAGGTCGCCTACTTCCAGTCTGTTTAGTAACAACTTGTAGCTCTAGTTGATGTTTACCATAGCAAAGCTGGGGCCATGAGATTTTTTTCTGAAGTTAGATGTGTTATTTTCTGCAAGTCCAAGATGCTAGCATGCCCTTTGAACACAGCGGAGATTTGCCATTCAGCCAAGCACAGCTGGAGGTTTGCAAAAAAATTCTACCTGCGAGATTCTCAGTTTTTTAATATAAAGAAGATTAATGTTCATGGGCTTGAATAAATTCCATGTAATTTGACCTGTAATTTCTTTACTGTATGATAAATGACTACACTCAAGTACTTTTGTTCTCTGAAGAATTTTTACAGAAGTTTAGGTAATTAATGTTTTGATGTGCCTATGGGTTCCTTCTTAACTTTGGATTTAATGAATCATGTGTTTGTAAAAATCTTTGCTGCTGTCAGGCCTTATTGAAACTCAGATATATTCTTTTGTCTGCATTGAAGATGGTAGTTGTGAATTTTATTAATCTCAGGTGTTTCAAAACCCAAAGGAGGGCCGTGTCGACATACTGCCTGAGGCTTCAAGTTGTTTCCAGCCTGCGGATGAATCCATGGGCTGCAGGGGACCAGAGAAGGAGGACATTCCTAAGTGCGGAAGAGACCGTAGACTGGGATTCTAGATGCCCTCCTTTTACCGATGGGCTTCACGTCCAGGTCAAAGAGAACAAGGGGGTGGCGCTCCACAAAGGCAGTCTGTTTCTCAGGGGTGGAGGTGCTGAGCTGCATCGCGCAGCTGCTCTCCACACCTCCTGTACAGACACCGAGGACCTCGGTTCCCAGGCAAACCCACACGCTCTTCTTACCTCTGCGCTTTGTGAATTTCCTCGGTGCCATTGCCCAGCGCCTGTCTTTGGCCTGATAAGTTCGCCTCATCCTGGAGGAAAAGCACCCTGATGACTTGTCTGGTCACCCAGCTTGACCTCACAGTCCTAGGCCCTTATCTGGAATTATGAAACCCCCAAAACTCTGACAACCAATTTTTTTTAAATTATCTCACCAGCCAACCTGACTTGAACTTGTGAGTTGTATGTGGCCTTTGATTTGCATCCTGCTTAGCATCATTATTCATACATTTAGTTACAGAATCGTGGCTGTACCCGCTCGCAGGGTGGTGTTCAAAACCCTGCAGAACGTTGTGATGTGTGTACGGTGTATGCGCCATCTACCTTTCTAAGTAAATTGGGAAAAGCAGCTTCCTGATACATCTGTGTGAAGAATCGTGATGTCGGGGACACATTTCAAATTCTTGTCTAGGTAAATGTCCAAGAACTATAGGTATTTCTGTAAATTTAAATAAGTGAAGTAAATTTAATAGAGCAACAGGTTTTAGTAGTAAGGGACTTTCATGAACAAGAGTTAAGTGCTATCCGTGTTCATGAGAACAGCATGCCGTCTGCACTGGGAAGTTGTTCTGTCTTACAGGAGTTCATTGGCAACAGCCCAATGCTATTTCCGTGTATCCAGTGAGCTTGGCTATGTGGGAGTGGTGGTACACTTTGCTGATCATTTGGGTTTAATATTAGTGCTTTTTGGGTGTGCATAGGACAAATTTCTCTTACCTTTCTTCTAACAGCTGCCCATGAAGCGAGGTATCTTTGGACAAAGAAAGCGCTTCTGTTGCTTTCTAATTTTAGATAACTTATTTTATAGGGTAGTTTATTGCAGAATTAAAACTTCGGGGAAAGCCTTAGATTTGTAAGCACACTTTTAAAAGCCCAAGCTAAAGTTATATAATACCTTTTGAGCATCAGTTCCCCCAACTTCATCTCTTTATTGAGTTCTATGTCTGTATTTTTAATGGTTTATTATGTCTTTATGAGGTGAAAAAAGCAATAGAAAAATATTTATGGACAATAGTTTCCTTGTGTGCTAAATTCTGGATACAAGTTTGATATAGCCATATACACTGGTGAAAATATACTTAGGCAGCTGTGTAAAAAGTGGGAAAAACCCAACCATGTAGTTTACAGCTTACGATTTGGAGAAAACTGATGGAATGGGAATTGTAGAAACAGATTGTCTTAAAAAATGTTTTTATATTATAAGAGGAACCGATTATCTCTGTTTATATCCCACGAGTTAGCAATAAAATACATAAAAAACATATATACATGTAGTATTCCCTTTTTCCTATTCCTTCCCTCCCCTTTCCTTCATTTAATATTAAACTAAATTCCTTACATTAAACAATGTTTATGCTACATTTAAAGGCATTTGTACTATTTTTATATAATGAACAATATTTGGAGATTGCAAGTCATCTTTTATTATCTCAAGTAAAATAAAAGAAGTAAAACAAAACAAACAAAATGAGGGCCTCAGTCCTGTAACTGCAGGGAGCTGGGATTCAGCCAGTCCCCTGGATGGATACAGATTCTTTCAGGGAGCCATCCCTAGCGACCCTGACAGAGCTCCAAACAACCCCATCCAGCTCTGACCGGCAGAACTGTGAGAGAAGAAACAGGCATTGTTTTAAGCTGCTTTGTTTTGTGTTAATAACATATTGTGATGATAGTCTACTGCAACAATAGAAAACAAATCTAGATTTTGGTACCAGGAGTGGGGTATTCGTTTTCTCTTATTGTCTCACAAAATGCCACCAGCTTAGTGGCTTAGGACATTTTTACTATCTTATGATTCTGTAGGAGAGAAGTCCATGTAGGGTCTCACTGGGTCACATTCATGTGCCGGCAGGGCTGGGCTTTTTCCTAGAGGCCTTGAAGATCCATTTGATTCCAAGCAGGGTGCAATTGCTGGCTGAATTCAGTTCTGTGATGCTGTGGGACCCACTGTTGGCCAGGGACTGTTAGGTCCTAGTTCTCTTAGTGATACGCTCAAGCTACCCCGTGGGACCCTGCAGCTCAGCAGTGGAGGAGCTCCTGCAAGCCCAGTCCTCCTCGAGTTCCCACTCTCTCTGACTTCTCTGCCACTGGTCTATTAATCTAGGATCCCGAAGGTTATCTCCCTTTTGCAGTATAAAACGGCCATAGGAGTGATATTTTATCCTGCACACAGGTTCTACCCATACTCCAATGGGACACGTCGTACGAGGTGTTTTCATGGGAGTGAGCCTAAGAATTCTACTCACCAACTGGCATCTTGGTAAACTTACCCAGGTCATAAATATGTGAAGATAGACTAACATGACTCCCTGAGTGGTAGTGTCGGTGGACTGAGATAGACGGGACTGGAAAGGAGTGCATCCTTGAAGGACTGTTCCCCACAGAGAGTCGCAGGTCCCTTCCTTAGGAGCCCCCCTCCAGGAGTTCCCAAGGCTCGGGTGTGTGATAACACCTGCTGCGGGAAGATGGGGTGGAGGGAAGAGCCTGGTTTTCTTCATCTGCTTCAGAGGGTCTGCCCCAGGTTTGGACGGCATTTTTTGCCAGACTGTTTGTTGTCAGAGCACTTCTTGATGGATTTCTTGCTGTCCTTTTGGCTTACATATCACAAATATTTCTCAATTGTGTCTGTAATTACCTTAATTGTGCCTGCCCTGGTGTGAACTGCCTTGGATTACAAACTTCTGTCTTATCTTTTCCTTTGATGCAGCGCTTTTCAGATATTAGATACCAACCTTATGCAAAGCTTATAAATCAACACTTCTCACCCTTACTTTGCATTATCTCCTTAGCTCTGTTTTTTTTTTTTTTTCTTTTTTTGGTGGTACTACCTCTGAGCTCCACCCCCAGCCCTATTTTTTAGTCTTTATTTTGAAACAGGGTCTCCCTAAGTTGCGGAGGCCTCACTAAGTAGCTGAGGCTGGCGGCGAACCTGTGATCCTCGGGTCTCAGCCTCCGAAGTACTGGGATTACAATCGTGCGCCACCACGCCCGACTTTCTGTTTTTGAATTAAAAAAAAAAATTGTTTACTGAGAAGGAGTGTTGCTTTGTAGAATTTTTCTAGTCCAGAACTATGATTACAGGGATGATTGTGGCAGTTATCTTAGCAGTCAGGAAGTATTTGGCTATCTTAGGTGCACTTTTATCCTAAGATCGCTGGTTTGTTTCTGTATTAAGTTGTATATGTTTTGAAGATGTGAATGAAGAGATCACAGTTAGACTTAAATGGGTCAGGTGGATTCAATTTTAATAGCTGTAGAAAACTACATATTTAGAGAAAATGTGAAAACACACTGACTACAAGAGAAGAATTGGGTTAGGAGATCAAGGTTAGAGGGAATGTGAATTTTTTTGGTCCCATTTCTTTCTCCCGGACTACACAATGCTCTGTATTATCCAGTGTTTCTGTAGCCCTTGCCAGAAGGTTTTGGATACAAAAACAGTGGCTGTCTGTGACACTGTGGAAGGGGACAGTGGCTGTCTCTGTGACACTGTGGAAGGGGACGTGGCTGTCTGTGACACTGTGGGAGGGGACGGTGGCTGTCTCTGTGACACTGTTGAACGGGACAGTGGCTGTCTCTAGAAAGGGCCCAGATCATGGGCCGTAGGTCCCTTGTGTGCTGAGCCCTGTCCTGCGTGAAGAGGGATTTGACCCGTTACTGTGTGACCTTAGGAGAACAGCCGGGACCTTGCAGACACTGGTGATGTCTCATCAGATAAGAAAGGAGACGTTTGTCCTGTGGGGGAGAATACGGGGAAGGAGGATTCCTGCCTCCGGGAGTTGGCAGGGCTGTAGGTGCGAGAGGAGCTGAAAGGAGCGAAAGGCGGAGCTGGCGTGGGTGAGCAGGTCCCAGAGCCACCTGTTCAGTGTGGCGTCAGAGGACGGTGCCATCCGGGATCGCTGCTGCCTTGTGCTGCTGCCACCCTGACCTCAGGTGTGCCTACAGACACTATTTGGGTTGGTATTTGGGGAGGGAGGAAGGCTCCCCCTTTGCTTGCAACTAGAGATCAGGCCGTTTCCTAGTGATGCGCCTTCTGGTTTGGGTTCAGATCCGGCACCGCTCCGAGCACCGTGCTCCGTGCCCCTGTGCAGGGCCACCGCGTGCTCCGGGAGGTGTGGAACTCAGGCTGAGTTAACACCGCAGGCATGGCCTGTGGCCTTACTTCACTGGAAATACTGCAGAAAGCGTGCCTGATATTCGAATGTAAAAACATGATGACGTTTGTCCTCGGAGGACGCCTGTGCTCTACATATTAGTGCTCAAAACTACTGTTTTTGAAAAGCCACATTGAAAGACAGGAAGGAGTGCATTTTCTTTAGTAAAGAAATCGCACAGCCCGGCGTGGTGGCACACTCTTGTACTTGGGAGGCTGAGACCGGAGGATCCGGATTCGTGGCCAGCCTCAGCTACTTAGTGAGGCCCTCTGCAACTTAGTGAGACCCTGTTTCAAAATAAAGAATAAAAAATAGGGCTGGGGTGTAGCTCAGAGGTAAAATGCCTCTGGGTTCAATCCCAGTACTGAAAAAATTTAAAAAAAGGAAGAAATTGCACAACGTAACATGTTCTCACTTTTCATTAAGGACTTTCTTGCCATCTATTTGGGAAGTATGTTTTCCTGTCCCTCCGTCCCCTTTCGCCCTCGGAGCCTCCCTGGCGCATGTGGCAAGAGAATGATTCTCAAGTGCTTGACGGAAGGAAATGACAGAGTGAGTTGTGTGGTAGACCCTTCTCCTTTGAAAACGAACCATCCAAGTCATGAATGAACTTTTGCTACAGTTGACCCAATGTAACAACGAAAATACTGAAATTCGGGGGAACACTTTCTACTGAAGACCTCTTTCCAGTATCTCTCTCACTCGTGCATTAGAGTTTTTGCTAATTTAGCTGAATCTTCTTGTGGCTTCCTCTGCCCTTACCTGGGTGGGAAGAGGAAGTAACTGGGAAATACCAGCACCGCTCATCTTTAGTCTGGGAAAGCGTGCAGATCCCGGGTAGCAGGACCAGCACATCTTCTCTCTTGAACGCTTGGAAGGTGATGTTGACGCGTTTAAGAGGGCTGGACACTGCCGGGTCTCACATGGGTGTAGTTTGCCCTTCATGTAAAGTAGCAAAGCTGTAGGGATACGGTGTGGTGAGGCCTGGAATTTTCCTTTTCATCTGAGAGCTTCTTTCCCTTTCCTACTTTAGCTGATGCCTTTGTGTAGCTGGCCTAGGAAGGAAGAAACAGGTTTTGGAATTGCGATGGTTTTTACCACAAGATGATAATGGTGAATCCGATATGGGCCCATGGCTGAAGAGGGTCCTAGGTGGGACCGTGACAGTACCCTTCACATCCAGAAGGATTCACATAAAAGGTTATGGTATTTGGAAGGCTCGTTTTGACAGGGAAAAAGATACACTTTGGTTGCAAAGAGTGGTGAGATGCCGGGACATGGCACCAAGAGGCATCCTCCATCTTCTTCATTCGTCATACATTAAAAGTGTTCAGTTTTTTATGCCAGAGCTCAGTATCAAATTAAAACAGATCAATGGGGACTTTAATAATAGCCATCTGTTTGGCGTTGCCTGGGGTTGGTCGATCTGGAGGACGGCGTGGGTTTGATTATCCTTGGTTGTCCCTTTTTAGATGACCCATCATTTTCATGAAGATGAAAGCCATCCCAGCGGACAATCGAACAGCTGTGCGGCAGGGTGCAGGCTGGGTGGGTGGCGTGGAGGAACGACAGACGGCAGAGAGCAAGGCCCGCAGGGACGTAGCCCTCGGTTGGGTCCGGGTGTTTGGAATGAAACGGGCAGGGACTCTGAGGGCACAAGGTAGCTCTTCAGATCTGAACATGTAGTGATGGTGGTGTGGTGGTGTTCCAGGAATGAAAGGAACAGTCAACTCGTCCAGGTGAATTCGCTCCTATCGACAGCGACACAGCTCAGAAGAATTTTAGGGTACAGTTAAATCGTGCGTTTCTCCTAAGATGGAATATTGTGTGAGAGGCTAAGAGATAGAAAGCACGTGCATCTAACAGATGAAAGAGAAACCAGTTACAAATGCTGAGTAACCAGAGGGCTGGAGAAAAAGCCACGACACATCAAGAACAAAGAGTGCTCCTGGGAAGAACTCCAGTGTGCTCACTGCAGAAACTCTGGTCTTTATTCTCTGCGTCTCTGAGGAAAGAATTCCAGATGTCAGACACATCTGATATATATTGTGCTTGCTTCTGAGTAAGGCAGGTATGGCCACGAGGGGCCCTGAGTCTGCTCTCCTGAGTGTGCCGGCTCTCCTGAGAGCACGTCCTCTCCAGCCGAGGTGTGGTGCCGACAGGCGCGCTGGCCTTTCCCCTGCAGTTGGTGAGTTTGTGTGGATTTCTCCAGCAGTTACAGGCTGTAAAGTTCAGTTCTCTTGAGAAATCTTTTCTTTCAAGTATCTAGCGACATGGCTACCTGCCACGCTTAGTTTAGCAGTTGGTTAATCTAAACAGTTTTGTTACTGTGGCTGTGACTGACGTACCTGGGAGGAAGGACTTTATTCCCAAGTATTTGGAGGTATTTGCCTTCTCTGCTGGAGGAGATGCGGGCTGGGGTCCTCTTTGAGGAAGAGGCACAAGTGTGCTTTCTGTCCGCACAGCAGTGTCAGCATCTCCTGGAGACATCGAGGATTCTGAACCCAGGGACTAGCAGGGAGGGAGGGTAGTTTCAATGTGAGTCTGTGATTTAGCGAGAAGTCTAATAATTTCCCACAGCTTCATGCCTAAGCCTATGAAATATAAATATGAGGCATTTACCATCCCAATTTCCTCTTTTAGCAATTATAAAATTGAAAATTAAAATCCTGCTTCCCCTTCAGGTTCTGGCATCCCATTAGAGGGACTTTTCAAGGGTCACTGAGGATCCTTGGGCATTTAAGAACACAGGAATGATTTGAGAAGCCTGGCAGGGTATCAGACAGCAGGAGCCAGCTAAGCAATTATTTTCCTGTACAGTACATGTTGGGTTCTTGAAGTGAATGCAGCAGATAATTTTAAAACAGGTTTTGGGTGAGAATAACGGTGGAGGTCCCAAGTGACTATACCGCTGGCCTCCTGGTCTGCAGTCTGGCTGTGCATGATCTGGCATCTGCCAATCTGTCCAGGCTCAGCGCACACCACTTTCTGGGTTCCAGCCCTGTGACCTTCTTACAGTAAGGACACTTGCCATTGGTCCCCATGCTCAGGGCCTTTCTGCTTGACTTGCGCTTGCTGCTCCCTGTGCATGGGGGCAGCACCTCCCTCCCTTTACACTCTACTCAAGTTCCCTCATCAGAGTCCTCTCACTGGCCACCCCTCTAACATAGCCCTTCTCCCATCCCTCCGTCCTCTTCAACTCTGCCATGCATGCTCCTCCCATCGCCACAGGAAGTTAGTATATTCTGCGTTTACTTTTAAGTGCCGTGAGGTCAGGGGCTTCATCTGTCTTCTTCACAGAGAGTCTTAGTCCTCAGCAGTTAAAAACTGAATCATTGCTTATTGAATGAATGAATGAATGTCCAAATGCATCGTGAGAACGTTTATTGGACTAGCTGCCCTTTATTTTCTAAAATCAGACTGTGGAAATCCGAAATTTGTCTTTCCTCGCCTCGAGTCTGCAGAGGGGAGTGTGTGGCCTTTCTTTGTGTTGCTTTGAGTGGAGTCTGGAGGGCGAACCTCGTCTCCCTTCTCTTCTGCTGGATTCTGACAGTCCCTAAACGCGAAATGCGAGCTGAATGGAGGTTGGTGTGTGTGTTTAATAAAATGGGGCAAATGCCCAATAACCAGGGATTTTGGAGAAACTAGACTCCAAGGAACTTGGATTTGTCCAAAGACAAAATGGAACTTATTTTATTCATCCACTAGAAAGGAATGAAATCGTGGCCCACTGGTTCGATTAGCAAGCCCTCCCTTCAGACACCGATTCAAGAAGCAGGTGGGGTGAGAGAGTTGCTGATGGGATTGCTGCAGCTCCACCAGCTTCCACTGGGAATAACACGGTTTTGCCCTCTTTGGGGGAGGGAGGGGGACTTATTCCCTGAACAGCTGCAATTGCACAATACATTAAAAGATACCTACCAAGAGAAACAATTTTGACCAGAAAGCAGCCACCCACACTGGGTGTTTCTGAGAGCTGATGGCTTGAGAGTCAGGTAGACGTCTTCCACGTGAGATTGTGGGCTCTGTTTAGAGTTGTTTATGGGAAGAATATTGGGTAATCCAGTATCTAGTCAACACCGGTCAATAACAGAGGTAGACACTTATGAAAAACCAATGATGTCCTATGCTTGGTATGTTTAGTAGGGGTAAGCTGATGTCAAGTGGAAACTCAGGTGCTTTGTGTTTCAGGTTCGTGGCAGTAAGGGGGAAGTTCTGTACATTTTGGACGCCACCAACCCGCGACACTCCAACTGGCTTCGCTTTGTTCACGAGGCGCCATCTCAGGAACAGAAGAACCTGGCCGCCATCCAAGTGAGCTTATTCGTGTTGTATTCGTACTACGCCCGGTGAGGGGGCGGATTGATGCCTAACTGTCCTCCCTGTTTTGTTTCCCAACGACCTGCTTTATGTAATAACACCTAGGCCGTAGAAGCAGACACAGAAAATTAATCATCACAGCTTGGAACCATGGTTTTTTTTGTTTTTGGGTGGTACTAGGGATTGAACTCAGGGCATTCTTCCTCTGAGCTACACCCCCCCCCAGCCCTATTTTATTTCTTGTCTTTGAAACAGGGTCTCACTAAGTTGCAGTGGGCCTCACTAAGTTTCTGAGAACCTACAATCCTCCTGTCTCAGCCTCCAAAGTACTGGGATTACAGGCGTGCGCCACCACACCCGGCTAATGTTTTTGAATTCTGTTTCCCTCGATCCTAATATCCTATTGCACATAACATTAGGCTCTGATACAAATTGTGAGTTGAACTTAGGAGATCCTTCAACAGAAATAAAGCCAAGAAAAGAAAAGTTGCAGTCATTGGAGGGGCCCTACAATTAAAAGGCATCGATCAGATAACTAAGAGAATAAGGAAATAATACATTTCTGGCACAAATTTGACTTATTGCACGTAAAAACTCAGCCTACTGGATCCTAACTGCAGAAGAGGAAGTAAAGCCAGGGTTGGCAGAAGCAAGAAAGGAAGAGGGAAATATAAGGGTAATAACAGAATTTGAATATCTACCATATGCACTGTTCTAGAAGCTTCAAATACATGTGATCATTTGTTCATAAAAACTCTGATAGTTTGGTAATTTGTTGAAGATTATACTGATTTCATTCAATTCTGAGTATAGAATCAAGAGTTATTTGAGGAAAAGTTCATAGAATAAAGTTTTAAAGCAACCAGAAAACACAGGCATCTAGCATATTCCGTTTTCTAATGTTTTCACCTAGTGAGTGCTTTTTCAGCACAAATAAGTATCAGTCAATGTGATTACTGTCTCTTTTGGTGTGGGTACATGAGAGGTAAGTCGTGTCAAACTGCTAAGTTGGCGTTTCAGTCCGTTTTTCATCACTGTGACCAGCACAACTTAGAAGAGGAAAGGTTTCAGAGGTTTTTTCCATGGTCAGCTGGCTCCAAGACAGAAACATCATGGTGGCAAAGGAAAGCTACTCAACTCATGGCGGACAGAAGCAGAGAGAGACTGAGAGAGGAGGGGGACAGGGACGTGAGCCACCTTCTCCAGCTGCGCCTCGCCTCTGCACCTTGCTACATTGGAGACCACCGGCTTTCAACACATGTCCTCTTTGGTGGATACGCTAAACTGTAATAATTGCGATGGAAAATAGGATCTTTGGCAGCCAGATATTCACGGCATTTACAAATTATTCATGACATCCCTTAATCCAACCACAAGTTTGAAAAGATTTATTTATTTTGTTATGCATAGGCATTAATTTGGTTATTTCAAGAGTATTTGTATTTTTTCATGACTTCCTGAAGCAATTTCATGGGATCTTTGGTCATGTCATAATTTTTTTTTGTGTGTGGTACCGGGGATTGAACGCAGGGGCGTTCTACCTCCGCGCTACACCCCGGCCCAATTTTTTTATACTTTATTCTGAAACCGGGTCTCACGAAGTTACCCAGGGCCTCACTAGGTAGAGAGAGAGAGAGAGAGAGAGAGAGAGAGAGAGAGAGAGCTGAGGCTGGCCGCAAACTCGGATCCCCCGGTCTCCACCTCCCAAAGTACTGGGATTACAAGCGTGCGCCACCGCGCCCAGCATGTCATAATTTTTACTTACGGACTCAGTTTGTTTCTTCATAAATGTTACTATTATCAAGATTGCCTAGAGAAGAGGAAATTTACTTTAAGCCAAACTATTGTTTTCATAGGTTCTTCATTCTTAGGCTTGTGGAAAATGTTACTTAAACTCTTTTTTCCCTATGCTTGAATCGTGGTTTTAAGATTTCCCCAAACTCCTTTAGCTTGAAAGTTTCCATATTGTCTGGTATTTGTGTAGAACCCGTGGCCTTTCCCACTTGCCCCGTGCGTTCTAAGTCTTACACTGTTTTCATGCTTGTTTGGTGCATTCGAGGCAGTCCTCGTCTTCCTTTATGCCGACTGGGTTTCTTTTCTTGAAAGAGCATAGGAATCCACACAAACACCAGTTTTTGTTTGGGTTCCTCAAGACATTATGAATGAGGCAGTCACACAGGGAGCCAGGTGAGGGTGGAGTGATACGAGGAGTAGAGGCTCTGGGAAACGTCACTCTTGAATGAATTAGGATCTAATCTGCTCACAGGCCACTGTGAGTGTCTTTGGTTCAGAAGCAGTGGCACTGGCTTGAATTTCCCTAAACATTGTCTTGCCCTTTCCTAGTGGGGATTGAGTTCATTGTTTTCATGTTATTATTATTACTATTGTTGTTGTTGTTGTTTGGACAGGGAACACACTAGGGATCTTTGTTAGCTCCTTTGAGGTAACATCTTTCTTATTTGAACAGTAGCTGGACTTCAGAATTGCTGAAGGTTCAAAATCACGTCTGAGCAGGGGGCACAGAGCACACTGGCTGGGTCACGGGCTGAAAGCAACGTAAGCCTTCTAATTGGCTGGGATGGCCTCCCAGGGGCTGTGTTCCAGAAACACCGAGTTGGTAAGAGAAGATCGTAATGTTTCTGCATTACATTATGAATCACTTGCATTCCAAATTGCATCTGAAATTTGGGGTATTCAGGAAATTTTTTATTTGAGCTGTGCGTCTCAGGAGTGGAGTAAATGAGAAACATTTGTGGCTATGTGGCTTTCTTGGTGGAAAACGTCAATACTTGGTCCAATTTTTTTGGACAAGGGATTAAGAATTTGAGGTCTGTTTTGGCAGAGGACTAGAACTCCTTCTTGAAGACTCGATTGTATTTCTAGTTTTGCAATTTATTTGATTTGGGGAATTTGCTTTGGAAATGATGATTTAAGTATCTGAATTACCAAAGAAGGATCTAGTAAGCAAACAGTTCTTCCCACATGCACACTTCAGAATAATCAGTCGAATGTATGTTCAGACTTTTGAAAAGTTTCCAACTATGACTAGAAAATACTATATGTGAAAGATGGGGCTTAAAATGAACCAAAAACATTCTTAAGTGCGATGAGAAATGGGTACTCTTATTCCGTGTTAATTTTGTTGCACTAAAGGAATAAATATATATGTATTATTTAAGAAAGTATTTGACTTGTTAATGTTTTTCAGGCTCTTAAAAACTTTGTTTTTTAGCTGGGTGCGGTAGCATAGGCCTGTAATCCCACTATTTGGGAGGCTGAGACAGGAGGATCACAGGCTTCAGGCCAGCCTCAGCAACTTAGTGAGACCCTGTTTCAAAATAAAAAATAAAATAGAGCTGAGGGTATAGGTAAAATGTCCCTGGATTCAATCCACAGTACCAAAACAAAACAACAACAAAACCCAAAAACAAACTTTTTTTTTTAGATAGGAGACTATATAGTTAATTCTATTTAGTTAAAATACTGAATTATGCCATTTAGAATGGAAACTTTGAATTCCTTGGAAATTTCAGAGATAGAGCGTTACGTCTCATGTTCTTAAGGACATGTCTTCTGTGATGATTTGCCATATTTCATCAGCACACATGGAGAGGTGGCTGGACATGAGTGTCCTGGTCCCTTCCTGAGGGGCATCAGGACGTGAGGACGGTCTAAGTGAGTTGAGAAGGACCCGGAGACCAAGCTGAGGTATCAACACAGCTTCGCTGATTCAGTGCCATTTTAGATTCCGTGGTACCAAGAGAGCTGGTCTCTGCCAGGCACTTGGTTCTCCTCACCTGGTCTGGCCTATCCTGGGTCTTCTCTGGTGCCATGTGAAATTTCGATATGGTGAAGCTGAGAGATCAAATGTGGCTCACTAAGCAGAGAAGCAACTTTGATATTTTTAAAGCATAGATAAGACTTTCTCCGTTGTCACCAAACCACTACAACCCACATCGTTTTGGTGCAGAATTCGAGTAGAAGTAGTGTCAACTAAGTGACCGAGCAGCCAGAAAAAAAAGAAATATCAAAAGGATTCATCCCTTACACACGGAATTAGCAAGTGTCTTCCAGTTCTTGCTTCTCTATTTCTGTTTCTTATCAGTTTTCTACAATATTTTCTAGAATCCATCTGTTAAAGAATAGTATGATAAAACTATCTAATGATCAAATAACTAGCAGATCTGTCTTTTACTGGGTTATCTTCTGGTAAGGTGTAGGACTATTTGTCTTTTATTAGGGTAAAACTTTACACTCTATAATCACAGCATGAGTTCAAGAGATCTGCTATGCGGCATGGTGACTCTAGTCATGTAGTCTCATTGAATGAGAGTGGATGTTAACTCTTCTCACTGCAAACATGAGAACTATGTGAGGTGATAGATTTGTTAATTAACTATATCTAATATTCTGCAGTTTGTGTGTATATATATATTTGTACAAATATATATTTTGTACATGAGTACATATAATTTAATCTGTCAATTCAAAAAAAAGTAAAATTGCCACAAGTTGGTCCTAAATTGGTTTCAACTACTAGACCTACTTGTGGCCACATGTAGAGGAGTTTCATTACTTATCAATTTATGATTTTTGTTCAGGTTATAGTTTATTGGCAGGGCAAATAGGAATTCATAGAAATTTCCTCAAGTGATGCACAGTGAAAAGCTCAAGCTGTCTGTGAGTCCTTAATAATGATGACTGTGGCAGTGAACATTGTGGACCCTGTGTCAGGAAGCAGTCATGGGCATTTATCTACTGCTACTGTGGCCTATGGAAAAGTACTTTCTTATCATCTCCTTTGGGCAGATAGAGGTACTGCCACAGGGCATCTAAGGTGCTGAGGTGACACCTGTACCCAGGGCTCCTGTCATCGCTCAATCTCTGTGTTCCCATACCTTAGAGCGGCTATAATTTACAAAGCAGTACATTTAGGTTTTAAAAGCCTTCCATGCTTCTAAAGTTGCTATGACCTTGCTTTGAAGCTGCTAAAAAATTTTCAAAACTGCTTGATTTTTTTAAAAATATATTTTACTAATTTGTAATCCCACCAATGGTGTAGAAGAGTTCCAATTTCCCCACATCCTTACCAACATTTATTATTTGTTGACTTCTTGATGATTGCCATTCTGATTGGAGTTAGATGGAATTTCAGTGTAGTTTTGATGTGCATCTCCCTGATTGCTAATGATGTTGAACATTTTTTTTGTGTGTATTTATTGGCCATCTGTATCTCTTTTGTGAAGTGTCTATTCAATTCAGTGGCCCATTTCTTGATTGGGTTATTTGTTTTTATAGTGTAAAGTCTTTTAAGTTCTTTGTATATTCTAGATATTAGTCCTCTGAAAGTGAAGGGTCATATGTTTTCTCTAATATGTGCAAGGTAGCGAGTAATTGGGATACCAAAGGGACTCCAGATAATGGAGGAGAAACCTCAGTGGAGCTAGGGAGGTGGTCTAAGGGAAGGGGAGGGGGAAGAGAGAGGTTCATTGAAGGAATTACTACCATTGGCTTTTTGTACACATGTGAAAATACCAATGTCAATCTCAGTACTCCGTATGGGGAAGGGGGAGATGGGGAGACAGCCTGGAGTGGGGGCACCAAGTGCTGTGTGCGCGTATGTCATGGTCAACATGATTTACATTATAATGTGACACTATAATGCACCCATAAAAGCATATAAAATATATATTTTAGAGTTACATCTTGTGTTCCTGGAGCTTTTAAGGTCCCACCCTATCCTGAATTCATTGCCAAGCATGGCCCCCGTTTCTCCTTCACAGGAAGCGTATGCCTGGGCAGCCTTTGTCCTGGCTTCATTTCCTTGAGCTCCTCTTTCCTCCTATGAGCGGGTAGCTAATATGTTAAAATGTAATGACATTAACATGTAGACATCTTGAAGTTAATAATGGGAAACTTTCAGGATCACAGCACGTCAGGTCTGGCGAGGGGACGTTTTCTTCTCATCTTTTCTGTTGACGCTTTTCTACCTGATGTCAGATTTGTTTCATGAGATGCGCCTCAGAGGAGGATATGTATATGTGTTAGTGATTCAAGATTGATGTTCTTTGTAGATTTTATTCTTTCGTTTGATATAGTATCTTGTTCTTCAGAATCGTATTAAACTGTTTCCAGTATGAAGGCTGATTATGAGCTGCGATTCAAAAAGAGACACTTCTCTTGACATGTCTGAAACTTCCATTTTCTTAGAGGACGTGATTAATGCAACCTGAACCCGAAATTGGTGGGTTCTGCCCTCGTGACGTATGTGTATTGTTTGTGTATTGTTATCCTGCTTCATGTTATTTGTCTTGATTTCAAGATGTTCTCTTCTTACTGTCTCAAGGACAATAATTCTTGAAAATATTATTTTGCCCAAGTTAGTGTATCCATCACTTCTGCTAAGAAGATTGCTCTAAAGATGGCCCTGCACCCCAAGTAGTTCACAGCAACCGCGTTTCATTTCTTGCTGAGACCACTCTGCCTACAGCTGGGACCCAGGTGCTGTCTGAAAGCGGCGCCCTTACCAGGACATGTTTTCTCAGCAGAGAGGAAGAGAGCAGAGGCCACGCTTTCATTTGGCTGAGGCTCGCTTTGCTTTCACTTGTATGTACTAGGTCAGCGTGTGTCGCCGGCGAAGGTGTCCGCTGTTGGCTCTGGATGGCAGTTTGTAGTCTTCTTATTGGCGTGAGCGCTTACAGTGAGGTCTCGTGTTACATACTTTTTGTTTATTGTTAAATTATTATGACAGATCTACTTTGTGATTTTTTCTGCGGCATTGAGCTCTACAGAAATGATATTGAGATGCAGTGTGAGACTGAGTCAGGGTTCCAGTCAAAAATAGTTAAGTGAGGGGGCATTAAATATGAATTTTTTACTATTTCATTTTACTTTGTCTTCTTCACCTTCATGATGCGTCTCTGCTGCTGCTATTTATTGAGAAGTGGTCCAAACCTTTTTTCCTCACACTGGTATAACACGTTATCAAGACTTATGGAGGTGATTTCCTTTCTCTTGGGTTACTCAGTAGTTGGTGTAGCTGTAAACTGTGGGTTTTCAGTTTGCTACCTTTTCAGTACAATGCATTGTGCCTGCGCCAGTTTTACAGGCCTGATTCTGTCACGTCATCCACATGTGGCCAGCAGCTGGCCAACCCGTAAACAAAAGCCAAGTGAGGTCGCAGGAAGATGCCGCTCAGGTGCCACGTGGTCCGCGGCTCTCGGGGGCCAGGCATTTAGTTGCACGCAGTGGGGATTAATATTTCCTTGTGAAGCCAGATAGAGTTACTTTTGCTGTTTTGAAATAGCAGAGCTGAACCTCTATGCATGGACTCTCTCCTCCTGGGGCACGGTACTTGAGAAAGGATGATGGGCAAATTGTCAGCGACATGGTGAGTCCTGCGACATTTGGGAACACGACTGGTTCTAAATGTTGAGTCCTTCTCTGGCCAGGCATTGGGGGAGGAGGTGGACCCCGTCTGTGCTGTTGGTAGGAAAACCCACGTGGAGAAGCTGACTCCAGAGAGCATCGTGGGCGTAGTTAGGACTGCCTGCCCTGGACTCCCCCAGTTTTAACACTGAAATTTCCACTCCTGGGGAGCTCTTCAGTTGCAGCGCACTGAATGGTTGGTCACTTTAGGTCCAGCTTGGACAGCAGTTGGTATGAGAAGTCGACGCCGTGCAGCAGGTGAGCCAAGCACGCCAGCAGGCGTCCCGGGCCCCAGCACCCTGGAGCAGGCAGTGCCGCCACCTTCTATTTTGGCTAAGGGCAATGTGACCAGATGGAAGTTCATCAAAAATAGTACAACCAGTGCAACTTTGAGCAGTAGTTTGGTTGAGCCACATTTTGAAAAGAAAAATGAATGTTTTAACCACTGGCTCTAAAGATCTGTTAAACAATGATATTAGCTACCACCCATGGGTGCGAGGGTGCTGGTTCCTGGCTAGATTTTATAAATATTCTCACCTTTCATCCTTGCAACTGTCCTTTCTGAGAGATTCTTTTCTCCATTTTACAGACGAGGGAACTGGTGGTTTGAAAGCTTAGGCTGCTCGCTCAGTCGCGTAGCTAACTGATGGGGAGTGAAGTGTTGAGCCCCAGGCACGTGCTTAGTTACCACAGGGCGGCTTCTTGGTGTCAGGGAACAGGTCCCCGTACCACTTATTATTCTCTTTTACTGCAAAAGTAATGCATGAATTAAATAATTCTAGAAAAGTTGTAAAATACATACTACCAGAAGACCACTACAAAATACTTAAATTCCCTCTATTAGAAACAAACCTACGAACACTTTTGTTTATATACTCTACTTATGTTGTAGGCACGTTGACATATAGTTTTCTATAAAAATGATATTTAATAATTATTTTAAAGCCAACGGTTAGACGTTTGATTTTCTCCAACTTTGGTTGTGGGAAATTTAAGCTGTTGCAGATTTTTGGTGTTACAAAGAGCTTATAGTAGAAATAACTAGCCAAAAATTATGTGGGAATAAAATGAAACGAAAGGAGACTTACAAGCATGAAAAACTCTAACCTGCAGGCAGTAATGCACGCGATGAGCCGTGGTTGTAAAACCACTCCTTCCGTGACCTATCCAAACTCCAGCGCCGTGAGACCAGTGGCCGAGGACTGGTTGCTTTCGAGCAGAGCCCGATGTTGAACACTTTCTGAGTGTGAGGGAGGCAGCTAATCCCTAAGATCTAATTGCAAGGGGAGACTGAGGAGGAGGGACTGTGTGGAGGGAAACAGCCAGGAACCCAGCGATAGGGGGAGGTCAGCGGCGGGATCAGAAGGCTCAGCAGCCATCAGGTAAGGGGCAGGGGGCTGCAGCCAGGCCAGTGACAACACGGAGGGGGTGTGGGTCCCAGAGCACTGGCGGCTCACATCCTCCCTGCTCAAGGGCAGGAGCGGGGGCCTGGGATGAGCCTGCACGGGAGAAGTCGCTGCAGAGGACTCGGAGGTTAGGAGCAGGGCAGCTTCAGACAGTGGGAGGGTTGGAAAGAGAATAACGTAGTGAGAGTTGTAGGAATTGTGGGGGACTGAAGGTCGGTGCAGTGTGGGTGTGTGAGCTCTTCATAATCATGACGGAATACTTGAGATTACATCCGTCTGTAAGGAGGAAGGTGCATTCTGGCTCACAGTTGCAGAGGTTTCAGCTCATGGCTACTTGGCCCTGGTGCTTGGGCCTGTGGCGAGGTAGGGCATCATGGCGTGGGCCACGTGGTGGAGGAAGCTGCTCAGCGCATGGTGGCCAGGAAGCAAAGAGAGCCTGGCAGGGGCCAAGGTCCCAACAGCCCTCTGAGGTCACAGCCCCAATGATCTAACTTCCTCCCACCAGGCCCCACTACCCAAAGGTTCCCCCCTCCCAGTAGTGCCACAGGCTGGGGACCCAGCCATCCACACATGGACCTTTCGGAGACATTCCATACCTGAGCCCTAACCGTAAGCAAGAAGCGATGTAGGCGGGTGCTTCTTAATAGTACTGAGGTAGCAAATGCAGAGGAAGAGGGATGCTTGGTCTGGCAGGGGTAGGAATCATGTGTAGAATGACATCACACTGAATCAAGGGATGGGGTGAGGCCTGCGATTGTGTTGCTCTTCCTATCATGAGCTTGCAAGCAGAACGCATGTGTTGGGTCCTTTGCAGCCCGTGATGCTGCTGTTACTTTCAGTAAAGTTTTTGTGGGTATATTCAAATTTTCCTTTAGTATGGACCCCCTCTGTAAACATGCTGCCTGTCTTAGGATTACAGTTTAATATAATGTAATCGTGTTTCAAAATTAGAGTTATCTTTCCCTGGTGCTGTGAAAACCGTCACAAACTTAATGACTAACAAAGAGATTTTAATGAAGTTTCTTGGGTATTGATCAGATAAGCACCAGGGTTCCTGAGGGCAGCCTGATGTCTTCATTAGTGAGTCCCTTCTTGCTTCAATAGGTCCTCTTAGCCACCGGTTTTGGCACCCTGGAAGGCTACTTCTGATTTGATCAAGAGACCTCTTTTGTTCAATGCCTATGTTTTGTTTGTTTGATTTTTAAAAAATTTTTGTTGCACCAAGAGTAACAATTGTATAGAAGTTAACTTAGGGTTAATTAGAAATAACTTTGTATGTTTCTGGAGGTATAAAATTTAATAACTTCCAAGAGTGTCCCAAACATTACAGGAACGTCCTTTAATTAACCGTAGTTAATGAATACATTACTTCAGTGCTTTGAACTTTGCAACCAAGCCTCCCTTCCACCGGATTGGATGAATATGATCATCGTTTCTGTCTGTCTCTGCCATGGAATTTTCTAATATATATTTGCTTTTAAAATTACAAAATAAGCCAGGTGTGGTGGCGCATGCTTGTAAACCCAGTACTTGGGAGGCTGAGACCGGAGGATTCGGGTTCACGGCCAGCCTCAACTACTTAGTGAGGCCCTCCGCAACTTAGACCCTGTTTCCAAATAAAGAATAAAAAATAAGGCTGGGGATGTAGCTCAGAGGTAGAATGCCCCTGGGTTCAATCCCCAGTACCACAAAAGAAAAAAAATTACAAAATAATATCTCCTCCTCCTCCTCCACATAAGTGCTTAACTAGGGCATTGAAGGCAAGAGGCTTTACTGAATTCTCCCCTGGTAGATCTTATTTCCTTTGTCCTTCCCTCCCTTTGCCCACCACGAAGGTTCAGTAAGTTCAGGCTGGGCTTTGCTTCTGTTTATCCTCAGCAGCCACACGAGGTACTGTCCCAGAACAATTCCTCACTCTGTAAAAGAGAGCCGTTCTGGGGCTTTCTGCTGGGGACAGCCGCCAAGCAGTCCAGCTCGGCTTCCCTGGAGACTGGCCCCAGGCCCTGGGAGGCGTCTGTACTAGCGGCTTCCAAGCGTGAGCTTTCTCTGGGGTTGAGAGAGGGCTGTCAGACTTGGCCTCTGTGTCTGTTACGGGTGGAGGTGTCCTCTGTCCTGGGGATCGGTCCTTTCAACCATGTCTGCACATGTCTTCTCTCTGGAGTTGTTAGAAGAGGTGAGGCACACGTGGTGGCCCAGTTGCCACCTTAAACCTCACAGAGGCCAAGTCTTTTCACTATTTTTGGTTCAGCTTTTTGGGAATTCTTTCAGGAGAAGAATTTGTTTGCAGTTCCTCCGATTCCAGTTGGAATTTAAAAGTATTTTTTTTTCCTAGTCCAGTTTTGCATTGAATGTTAGTCATGAGGAAATTGTTGAAACCTCCTTGCTGTCTCTCTAGGTTTGTAAATGACACCGTTCACTGACACCCTGTGTGTGTGAGCCTTTACAAGCTATTACTTGTATAAGGCCAATTAATGTTGCAAAATTGACTTAAATTTTCTTTTACACAATCCTTTACTTCATTTGATATGTATAAATTTATTATCTTTAGACAGTATGTATTTCTATATTTTATTTACCAAGTGACTGAATATTGTCACTCTCCATTTTCAGTGTCCAGATAGTTGGAATTTTAAAAATGTAAAAGTAACTTTCCACCTTTCCACGGACACCCGGTATTCAGCCCCCTTTTTTTGCAGTACTGGGGATTGAACCCAGGGGCATTCTACCTCCAAGCTACACCCCCAGCCCTATTTTTTATTCTTTATTTTGAAACAGGGTCTCACTCAGTTGCAGAGGGCCTCACTATGTAGCTGAGGCTGGCCGTGAACCCAGATCCTCCAGTCTCAGCCTCCCAAGTACTGGGATTACAAGCGTGTGCCACCACACCTGGCTTTACTCAGCCCATCTTGAGATAATTTCTTACCATCAGAAACTAATTGCTTAATACAGTCTTCACTTTCTAATCTTCTGTTTCAGGAAGGAGAAAACATTTTCTACTTAGCAGTTGAAGATATAGAAACAGACACGGAGCTTCTGATTGGCTACCTGGACAGCGACCAGGAGGCCGAGGAGGAAGAGCGGGGGACGGCGACCGGGCTCTCAGAGGGGGAAGCCGGGAGTCTCAGAGGACAGGCGGCAGCGGGCAGGAAAGGTATTCCCGCTTGGTGACCCGAATCGAAGTTGTAGAAGAAATAGAGCCCGAAGTGTTTGAATGATAGTTGCGTTACGATGCGATGTTGTGGCAATGAGGTTAGCTTCTGTCAAAGCGTCCCTCGGCAGGTGTCAGGCTGTGCGCTTTTGTGTGGCAGGAAAGGGCTGCGGGTGGTAGACATGTGCTGAAGGGCGGCCGGGGTCAAGAGCAGGCTGGGCTGGGCAGCTCCTGCTTCCCCACTGACACCCTGGCTCTTCCACGGATCAGGCCACTGAACCCCAGGCTGGGCTTTCTCTCCTGCACCTGGAAAAGTTGAGGGCAGAGTCAGGGTCCAGGAGGACCCTCTGGCCCTACAGGATGGTTCCTGGGCCCCGCTGTCAGTGTGAGCCTTTGGGCATGGGAACTTCTGGGAGCCTCCTGTTCGGATCACAGAAGCCTACAGTATGGCTGCTCGTTCTAGTTTGGTGACCAAAAACTTACATGGAGCATAGATCAGACCTGCTTCCGTCAGCCTGTAATCCTGGAGAAAAATGCCACTTGCCTGTCGCCTGCTGGGAATCATCTTATCTTGGCTCTCATCTCTAGTGGGTAGTGTTAGGCTCATAAAGGAAATTTGAGGAAAATATGGCCCAAGTTATGCGGGTGTTCACGGTTTGTCGTAGGCTGTGTCTGAGTCCATTTGGGCTGGCCTGGTAGCGTTTAAACACAGTGGCTGAAGCTCAGGGTTCTGGAGCTGGGAAGCCCAGGATCCAGTGGTAAGCAGATGTGGTGTCTGGGGAGTGCGTTCCCTAGAGATGGTGCCCCCTAGCTGTGTCCTTGCAAGAAGGACAGAGACAGAAGGGTGGAGGGCGACCTTTGTGTCTCTGTGGGCTTCCTGGCCTCATCGCATCCCTCCTCTTCGTCCCATGCGTGGGGGGCAGGTGTGGCACTCGTATTTGGGGTCACAGAATTCCGAGGGCACCGGGTGTGCTTGGTAGACAGTGCTGCTCCTGTTCACTCGGTAGCAAAACTTCCTCTCACCAGTCGCCGTGCTAGCACTGCCTGTCCTAGAAAGTCTCTGCTCCAGCAGAGCCTCCTTGGCTAGAAAGTGAGGGTCCACACTTGAGCCCCCTGAGGCTTCTGCGTCTTGATTTAAGTCAGATTAGCTAAGGGGAAGGGGAAGGCAGGCCCAGTCTATGCATTATGCTGGTTAGAACAGCAGATTGCGGGTAATGACAATTATTTCTGTATTATTCTGTGGGTTTTTAATTTTTTTTAATTGTTTCTTCTCCCCACCCCCCAGGCCTATTTTATGCCCATTATTTAAATTTTAACATAAGTTTTCTACTTGCCTTAAAATGCCCTGATTTTGGATGTTGTTATCAAAATAAGTTTTTATTAGAATCAACAGATTTTACAAAGGTTCTTAAACGTATATGAACCAGGTACTGCTCTGTTGCTGTTTTTATTTTAGAATTCTTAGTGACTCATTTATAAAGGCAAAGAAACAAGGAAGCCCCCCAAATATCTAACAGTGAAGGGTGTGGTTAAATAAATGATGGTAGCTTAAGTTAAAACACACACACACACACACACACACACACACATGCACACACACACACTTGAGAAGATGTTAAATGGAAAAGAAGATGGGCATGTAAAATTGCATATGAAGTATGATTGTAAATGTAGCTGTGCTTAGACTGTGCATAAAATATGTTTGTATGGAAGAAAAGCCAGGCTTGGAAATATATGATAGCAGTAGACTCTTCCAGATTATTGGTGATTTTTGTTTTCTTCCTGTTTTCTAATTCCAATTTTATTTGACAATGAAAGAAGGCTGTAGTTTCAGTAGCACACTGAGAAATCTGAGCAGAGCCCCGTCAGTGTTCCGGGGCAGGGGAGATGCAATCCACACCTGCCGCAGCCAGTGTCTGTCACAGATGTGTGGCATGCCCCTTGCTAAGTCGATACAGTTTTCTTCCATTGGCCTTTTCTCTGGTGGAGAAAAAAAAAAGGGGGAACTAAAGATGACCCAGTTCAGGAAAAAGGTTTGTTTCCAATTTACCATTTGTAATAATTCTGATAAGAAAAGTTAACATTATAGGGTAAATGAAAAAGTTAATTTGATTTCATATTCATTTGGTGAAATACAAGTAGAATGATTTTAAATGTATTTATTTCTAGTAATACTTCCTGTTACTTTTTGTGGACAACACTCAATATCCATAGACATAATAAGAATTTATTCTATTAAACACAATCTGATTTTAAAATGAGGGCAGAAGGTAGTTCTTGACTCAGAATTTTTGTCCTTATTTATTTATTGGTACTGGGGATTGAACCCAGAGGCATTCTACCTCTGAGCTACACTCCCTCAACCCTATTTTATTTTTTATTTTGAAACAGGGTCTTGCTAAGTTGCTGAGGGTCTCGCTAAGTTGCTGAGGCTGGCCTCCAGCCTGCCATCCTCCTGCCTCAGCCTAATTTCATCCTGGAAATATCCCCTCTCGTCCCTGTGCAGATCACCACGGCTGTGAAGAGGGCTATGCCTGCCCGCAGTGTGAATCCAGCTTTCCCAGTGAGGAAATTCTTGCTGAGCACCTACAGTCCCTGCACCAGAAGCCCACGGAGGAGAAAGAATTTAAGTGCAAGAACTGCGGGAAGACATTCCCCATCAAGCAGGCTTTGCAAAGACAGTGCGTACAGTAAAGAATATCTTGAAGGTTATAGCTAACATGGAACTGTTCCAACTGGCCTGACTTGTAATGTGTGCGTGCACCTGCGAGAAAGAGAGAGAGAGAGAGAGAGAGAGAGAGAGAGAGAGAAAAGGAATCCTACGTTGGCCTTCTTTGGCACCAACTCATCTTTTCTGAGTGTAGTGTGTTTGTTTTTTTTTTAAATATTCTGATTATAAAGTTTAAAAGTAAGCATTGTTTATGCAAGTCAGCCTTTGTGCATTTAACTGGCCGTTCCATGTCAAGCTCTTTGGTTTACTAATCTGATATTCAGATATGCATAATTCAGCCAGTGCTTTGAGGCAGCAGATCAGGCTTTCGCTGTCTCTGTCCAATGCTCCCTAGAAAGTTCTAGAAGTAGAAAGAGGGCAGAGCATGAAGAATGCTCAGATGCTTTGGGACGCACGCTTGTTCCGCAGCGACTTTGGAGGAAGGATTTAAAGGCAGAGAGGCACAGGATATGACACCATGCTAAATTAAACGATCCCACACGTTGGCTCTGAACTCTTTACTAATCTAACCATGTTTATACCGTATAAAATTATCCTCTTACTTAAATATTTTCTATGATGATGAACTATTAAAAGCTAGAAAGCAGGTCTTGATACTTGTAAACTTGTATATTTAACAGAATATCACCTTACGTATGAGTAAGAATTCTTTAACAGGCTAATGTTCCTTTTTTTGTTTCATTAAAGTAAAACCCTAAAATACGCTGTTTCATATTAAGACCATTTCCATATATTACATGTACCCATTTTTGCTTATAAAATTTGAGAATAAAAACTTCTACTTAAACTTAGCAAATGTTTAAAAATTAACATTTTTTATAGCAACAGGAGATTAAACACATAGATTCTATTAGTTTTTTTTAAAAAAAAGCCAAGCAAGTGTCTATATCTTTTTTAGTAAAAAAACAAACAAAAAAGAACCTTTAAAACTGCATTCTAGTTAGCTTTTCTAGATTTAGGATTCTGTATTCCACTGAGCTGGCACTTAGAGTTCAATAAGGCACTATTAAAATGTTTAAAAGGCAGAATAAAGCTAGGCACGGTGAGTGTGACTTTATTCAGAGTTGGCATGTTCTCAGATGGTTTTGTTCTAGAGTTCCAGCTTTCTTACTTTCTTTCTTTCTTTCCCTGTTCCCCCTCAGTGTTCTCCAGTGCACAGCAAAGAGCAGTGCGAAGCAGTCCTCCAGAGGTTTACAGTGCTCCGTGTGCAGCTCCTCCTTCAGTTCAGCCTCGAGGTTTTGTGTCCAAGTTATGAGATGGCTGTCGCGTACTCGTGGCTCATTTTCTGCATGCAGTTTCGTGCTTCTTTGTGACTCGTCACTATGCTAATTTAATGAAAGAACCTAAGTGCTTTCTTTGTTACCTGCGTAGGTAATGCATGGAATGACCCTGAGACTCTCTAGAAAGCATGCATTGCCAGAGCCTGCTGCGGTGCCGTGTGCTGATGTGTCTGTGTCAACGTGTTTTCTTCCTGTCCCCTCTGCTGGCTGTCTTGTAGTTTTGAGCAGCACCAGGAGACTTGCCGGGGGGATGCCAGGTTCGTGTGCAAGGCTGACAGCTGTGGAAAGAGGCTGAAGAGCAAGGATGCGCTGAGGAGACACCAGGAGAACGTGCACACGGGTGAGGAGTTGGGGAGGGTGCTGTAGCGGGGTGGCCTCTCTCCTGGCCACGGCCATCTGGTCTTCGTTCTCGCGCTTGCGCAGAGAGCTGCTGTGTTTCACGCAAATGCAGATTGAGTTCTTTCACCCAGCACTGTTTCAAGTTGATCTCAGTAGCCTGTTACTTTTCCCACCTGTGAATTAATCATTGTTGTAAACCTAAGTTCACCTCTACCTGTGCTCGGTAGTTCTAGGTACGTGGAGAGTTAATATTTTGGGGATAACAGCTTTCATGTTTCACCATAGGAAATTTATCTTTCATAAATTATTGAAATTGCTGATTGTAGATACACTTTGAAACTATTAGGTGATGCCTTTCTGCCTTAATATTTTGATAATAAAATACATTTTCTTTTGCGGTACTGGGGATTGAACCCAGGGGCAATATACCTCCGAGCTGCACCCCCAGCCCTATTTTTTATTCTTTATTTTGAAACAGGGTCTCACTAAGTTGCAGAGGGCCTCACTAAGTAGCTGAGGCTGGCTGCAAACCTGGATCCTCCGGTCTCAGCCTCCCAAGTACTGGGATTACAAACATGCACCACCACGCCCAGCTATAAAATACAATTTTTTTTTAAAACGCCTTTATTTCTTGGATGCTGGAGGAAATTCCTTACTTTGACATGGGACTTGAGTCCATTTGGGTTGAGAAAACACATGTGCTTTGAATCCCTTCTGACGGCGGCTAGCTAACCAGTATAACTGTGTGGAATGTGGTCGCCCACAGGTGGCCCTGCTCTGCGCTTGGTGGCGTCAGGAGGTGCGCTTGGGCCGGTGGCTGTCTCATCACAGTCGCAAGCCTGTCACTGCTCTGTGTCTTTTCTTAGAAGGTGACAGGGGAGTGGGTCTCTGCATATGGAGGCAAGTGGATTTTTCCCCCTTCCTTTCTTGCTTCTTCTCACGTGCAGGTGAAAAGAATAAAGTTGCTCAGCATCCATCCCTTATGTCTGTTCATCGCCCCCAAAGTACCAACTTTATAAAGTTACGGAGGTCCGCATGGACGCGACATGGGCTCTAGGCTTGCGTGAAAGGTCTGGGTGGCGGGGGCGGAGGCTTGTGAAACACCTTCCCGCGGTGTCCCCCATGAGGACTTTGCTGTGTTCTGTCTTTCCTTGTGAAGAACAGATGACTGATATATGGCCAAAGGTGTTTTCTGAATTCAGAGTATTCCGGGGCCTTCCCTGTGGTTGTAGAAGGCAAGCTTCACTTTTTGACAGACTTGCCTCTGTGGTTTTTTCTTAAAAAAATGCTGTTTTGGTTAAAATGCTGCTCTAAATTTTCTCCATCTATGCCTGCGATGTATTGTAACAAAACTTTCATGTCAGTTTTAAAGTTAACTTTAAAACCGAACCAAGTGAAAAACCAGATGCAGGCTGAAACTCTGGACGCTTTGGCATTCTTGTGACTGCGCGTGTGCGCCTCATGCTGGGCTCTAGCCATCATTTTTTTGAAGCTTCTTATAATTGGCCTCGGATATTCCAATATTACAGTTCCTGGAAATTCATGGTGATTTGGTAGGAAATAACTCATAAAAGGAAATTGTTTTATTATTACTTTTCCTACGTTTGCGGATCATATGAAATGTGGAATCTTGCTGTATTTTAGCCAAAATACGCATACCTTTTGCTGGGTTTGGTCCACGATTTCAGTTTCTTATTCGTGGTCTCTCTGAGCTCTTCAGACATTTGGGGAGAGAATATTCTTTATTGAGAACAGCAAGCAAAGCAGAACTCACATGTACGGCTGTAGAATTCTTTATTATAGAAGGACAAAGGTGTTCAAAGACATAGAGGGTCTGGAAGCTTCTATGTATGATGACATACTTCCTTGTTAGGTGATCTCAGTTAAAAGTGCTGGGAGAAAAACAAGCTGAGTATTTAAATATGGGTCACATCATCCCATAGAAACCATTGTTTGAAGTGGGTGGGTTCTTCAACTCCTAGAAGCATTCTTAACCCACAGCATGTGGTAATTCAGGTACTTGAGTGGCTGTGTGTTCAACCAAGTCCTGTGAATTCCTCTCACTTTCACCTACTGCTATAATGTGTTCCTGAATTTTTTTCCCCATGTGCTGGGGATTGAACCCAGGGCCTTGCGTGTGCTAAGCAAGCACTCTACCTCTGAGCTACATCCCTAGCCGTCCTGAATAGTTTTGAAAGTTAAATGTGGAATCAAATATCAGATTTACTTGTATATAGGAAAACCAGAGTTGTATAAGACCTGGCTTTGGCTTGGGTAGGTGCTGCTGTCCTTGAACCTAAGGAAGCTGGTAGGTGGTGAGAACCTTCAGTTACCCGAGGAAATGAAGAGGCTGAGCTCCTGGACCCACTTCCCGTCTCTCTCCTTGGCTTAGTTCTGTGGATGCCAACAAAGAGAATGTTATTATAAGAGATGCCATTTATCTGTCTTCTCAGACGATCAGTCATAAGCTTTTCCTGCATTTCTTTTCAAAGGAACAGAGGATTCCAGTTCTAGGATGAAGAAGAGAAGACGTGAGGAGCAGAGAAAAGATTGGAGAGTGGGGTCAGGGTATATGGCGTCTAACCCGTGTCACCTGATGAGGGGGTGGGGTGGGGCTAGGGATGAATAGAGAGGGATGGTTGGAACAATCTACTTCTTCCTCTCCTCTTCCTCCTCTGACTGACCTTCTGGGAAAGAGGGTGTAGTCTCAAGGAGCAGCTGCTATGAAGGATGGGATGAGCAGTGAAGAACTATGGGTAGAAGATGGACAACTGCCCATCATGTGTTATAGATCTCTATAGGGACTTGATGAACAAATACATATGGTCTAGTATTGGTTTGGCTTGGGAGAATTTTCTCCTTTGGTAGCCCTCCTACTTGTCAATCACTAAGAAGATCTTTTTGACTGTACTCTTTAGCATGCTTAAACAATGCATTGAATGGAGACACTGTTTCCTTGAGTCTCTTGGTATCTTGAAAAATAAGATGAAAATTCATTTTTTTCTTTTTCAAGCGTGTTTCTCTTTCATAAACACAGCCCTATAATACAATCAAGTCACTTTGTAATGTTGATTTTACTTGCTTTGGATTTGCTTCAAAAGAATAGAGAAGTATATGTTTATTTGTGGTCTATTTGAAATCAGTCAGTGAAAAGAAGCTGAAAAATAATTTGGTGATTATTTATGGTGGTACAGATGATGCTGTTCTTACATCATATTTAAAAATGTTCTATTGAGTCTTTTCATTTCTATAACCGTTTGTATTTTATAATATGAAATAATATAAATTTAATCACTATGTAAGAAGACAATATGTAGAAATTAGTATTTCACGTTGAAAATTTCTTAAGTTCGAAAAAGAGTATCTGAAATACATCTGATTCTTTCTCTGAGATTAAAGGATATCTCTGCAACCATTCTGAATTGCTGGGGTATTCTAAATGATGAAGATGAAATTACATACCATGTAGAAACACCATATCTGTTGTATCTCTCAATAGCCTCGTTTAATTCCCAAAGGTATTTTATTTCTCTTTTAGGAGATCCTAAGAAAAAGCTCATATGTTCAGTGTGTAATAAAAAGTGTTCCTCAGCCTCAAGCCTACAGGATCATAGAAAGGTCAGTAAGATAAGCCTTCATCCCAATACAAGATCTGTCTCTTATTTATATTGTTGGCCACATATACTTTCAGTTGATTTTATATATTAAGGCAGAGCTTTGCCGTTAATCTAAGTGGTAACATATTTAGAGTGCAAAACTAATAATACGCAGAAAAGCAAACTGAAAAGGGGTATTTTGAGTTGTGTGTTATTATTCAGAGTTAGTTGAAGTATTTCTTCTGCACTGGTATCATGCCTAGATTTATCCCTCTCTCAAAACACCCTACCTTGGCTTCAAGCTTCATCTTTTGCTGTTTGTTCAGGATACATAAGTCAGTGAGAAAAACCATATGTATAATTTTTTGTGTATGTATAATGTTTTGGGAAGTGGGCTTTGGTTTTTAAAACGAATGCATAGTATAGTTTAGTCTGGCACAACAAAGACAAGAGCTGCATTATAATACGATGTAGTAATATGAATTGCCAATATAATATTTTATTGAATTTGATATCACTTTATTTGATTTTTTTCTAGAACTTGTTCATCTTTTAAAAATGTATATACTTTTATTTGGTGCATTGTAATTATACATCATACTGAGGTATAGAGCGATAGGAACATACATGCACACACCTCTTGGAACACCCCCTTCTGATCCCACCTCCTTTCCCTCCCCCTCTCCATACATGTCTTTGAGATAGGAATTGGTAATTTTATATATGTGCATAGCATTATTTTAACTGTCATATTCTTAACATCTATATCTCCTCTCTTCTCTCCCCCAAACCCTTTCCATCACTCCATTAGAGTCTCTGATCTTCTATCTGAGGTTACCCTTGTTTCCCAATTTCTATCTAGCTCCCGCATATAAGAGAAAACATACAATTATTCATTTTTTGAGACTGGGTAATCTTGCTTAACATAATGTTCTCGAGTTCTATCCATTTTCCCGAAAATGATATAATTTTGTTATTTATGGCTAAGTAAAATTCCATTGTGTGTACATACCACAGTTTTGTGACCGTTCATCTGTTGGTGAACACCCAAGCTGGTTCCATAATTTGGCTATTGTGAATTGTGCTGCTATAACCATGAATATGCATGTATGGCTATGATATTCTAACTTCAGTTCCTTTAGAAAGATGCCTAGGAGCAGTATCACTGGGTCATATGGTGGTTCCGTTCCCAATCTTCTGAGAAACCTCCACACTGATCTTCATAGTGGCTGTGCTAGTTTGCAGTCCCACCGACAGTGTATAAGAGTTCCTATTTCCCCACATCCTCACCAGCATTTATTATTGTTTGTGTTCCTGATGATTGCTATTCTAACTGGAGTTAGATGGAATTTCAGTGCAATTTTGATTTGGATTTCCCTAATTGCTAATAATGTTGAACATTTTTTCATATATTTATTGGCCACTTGTATTTCTTCTTTTGAGAAGTGTCTAGTCAGTTCAATTGCCCATTTTTTTTAGTGTTAAGTTTTTAAGCTTCAGATATTAGTCATTTATCAGAGCAGTAGGTGGCAAAGATCTTCTCCCATTCTGTAGACGCTCTCTTTCTCTCTCTCTCTTTTTTTTTTTTTTTTTTTTTTTTTGCGGTACTGGGGATTGAACGCAGGGGCGTTCTACCTCCGCGCTACGCCCCCGGCCCTATTTTTCATACTTTATTTTGAAACCGAGTCTCACGAAGTTGCGGAGGGTCTCACTAAGGAGAGAGAGAAAGACAGGGAGAGAGCGAGAGAGAGAAAGCATGCGTGAGCTGAAGCTGGCCGCGAACCCGGATCCTCCGGTCTCTGCCTCCCAAAGTATTGGGATTACAAGCGTGCAACACCACGCCTGGCTTGTAGACACTCTCTATAGACTCTGGATGGTTTCCTTTACTGCACAGAAGCTTTTTTAATTTAATGCCATCCTGTTTATTAATTATTGTCTTAATTTCCTGAACTTTTGGGATCATATTAAGGAAGTTTCTACCAGTACCTATATGTTAGAGTGTTGGTCCTACATCCTTTTCTAGCAGTTTCAAAGGTTCTGGTCTAACTTCTACGTGTTTGATCCATCTTGAGTTGACTCTTATGCACGGTGAGAGGTTGCGGTTTAATTCCACTCTTCTACAAATGGATAGCCAGTTTTCCCAACACCATCTGTTGAAAAGGCTGTCTTTTATCCAGTGTATGCTTTTTGTATCTTTATAAAAAAATCAACTGGCTATAAATATGAGAATTTGTTTCTGAGTCTTCTATTCTGTTTCGTGCCAATACCATTCTGTTCTTATTACTCCTGCTTTGTAGTGTAATTCGAAATCAGGTATTGTGATGCCTCTGACATGAATCTTATTGCTGAGAATTGCTTTGACTATTCTGGGTCTTTTGTTTTTCCATAGGAATTTTGTGACTGATTTCTCTAGATCTGTGAAGAATAACATTGGTACTTTAATAGGGATTGCATTAAATCTGTAGATCACTTTTGGTTAGATGGCCATTTTGATTATATTTATTCTGCCTATCCAAGAGCTTCGGACGTCTTTCCATCTTCTAAGATCTTCAATTTCTTTCTTTAGTATTTTATAATTTTCATTGTAGAGGTCTTTTACCTCCTTGGTTAAATTTAGTCCTAAGTATTGTATTTTTTTTTTTGAGGTGTTTGTGAATGGGATTGTTTTCTGGATTTCTTTTTCAGTGGATTCATGACTTGTGTATAGGAATGCTAGTGATTTTCCTAAGTTGATTTTGTATCTGACTACTTTGCTGAAGCTGTTTATCACCTCTAGAAATCTTCTGGTTGAGTTTTTTTGTTTGTTTGTTTTTCTAAGTAAAGGATCATGTCATCAGTGGACAAAGATAATTTCAGTTCTTCTTTCCCTATTTGTAGTCCTTTAATTCCCTTCTCCTGTTTTATTGCTGTGGCTAGAGTTCCAAGTACTATGTTGAATAGGAGTGGTGACAATGCGTATCCTTGTCATGTTCCTGATCTTAAAGGAAATTCTCTCAGTTTTTTTCCAATTGATTATAATGCTGGCTTTGGGTTTATCAAATATAGCCTTTATGATGCTGAGGTAGGTTCCTTCTATCCCTAATTTCTTCAACATTTTTATCATGAAAGGGTGTTGGATTTTGCCAAATGCTTTTTCTCTATCTATTGAGATGACCAGGTGGTTTTTTGTCCTTAGCTCTATTAATGTGGTGGATTACATTTATTGATTTGAATATGTTGAACCAGCCTTGCATTCCTGGAATGAAGCCTGCTTGGTCATGGTGTACTATTTTATTGATGTAGTTTTGAATGTGAATTACTAGTATTTCATTAAGAATTTTTGCATGTATGTTCATCGAATATATTGGTCTGTAATTTTCTTTTCTCATGGTATCTTTGTTCAGTTTGGAGATTGATGTGATACAGGTTTCCTAGAATGAGTTTGGTAGTATTTCTTCTTTTTCTATTTCATGGGAATAATTTGGGGAACAGTGGGCTTAATTCTTCTATAAAGGTCTTGTAGAATTCAGAACTGGGAATCCATCTGGACCTAGACTTTTCTTTGACTGGAGACTTTTTATTGCTGTTTCAATTTATTTGCTTATTTGTCTGTTTAGGTTTCTTCGATTCTCTTGGTTCAGTTTAGGTAGGTTGCCGGTGTCTAGGAATTTGTCAGTTTCTTTTAGGTCTTCCAGTTTATTGTAGTATAAATTTTCAAAATAGTTTCTAATAATTTTCTGGAATTTCCATATTATGTGTGGTGACATTTCCCTTTTCATCTCTTATCCTAGAAATTTATGTCTGTTCTCTCTTTCTTTTAGTTAGGTTGGCTAAGGTTTTATCAGTATTATTTATCTTTTCAAAAAATAGCTTTTTGTTTTATTGATCTTTTGGATTATTCTTTTTTATTTCTATTTCATTAATTTCTGCTCTGATTTTGATTATTTCAAGCCTTCCATTGGCTATGGGGTTAGTTTTTTCTTGTTTTTCAAGGGCGTTGAGGTGCAGCATTAGATTTTTTAGTTGTAGTCTTTCTGGTTTTCTTATGTGAGCACTCAGTGCTATAAATTTTCCTCTTAATACCGCATTCAGGGTGTGCCATAGATTTTGGTAAGTTCTGTCTCTATTTTCATTTGACTCCAGGAATTTTTTAATTTCTTCCTTTATTTTTCCTCTGATCCAGTCTTCACTTAGCAGTGTATCATTCAATCTCCATATATTTTTATGATTCCCCTGACTCTTCTTGTTGTTGATCTCAGCTTTCAGTCCATTATGATATAAAAGGATGCAAGGAATTATACTGATTTTTTGAATTTGCTTGTGCTTGTTTTGTGGCCTAGAATATGGTCTATTTTGGAGAAGCTTCCATGAGCAGCTGAGAGCAATGTATTCAGCTGTTCTTAGAGGGAATATTCTGTAAATGTCTAATTGGTTTTTAGTGTTCTTTAAGTCTAAAGTGTCTTTACTAATCTTTTGTCTGGAAGACCAATCTAATGGTGTGAGATATATTGAAGGATTACTCAGGATTACTGTGTTGGGGTCCATCTGGGTCTTCCAGTCAAGAAGTGTTTGTTTGACATAGGTAGGTGGGCCAATATTAGAAGCATAAATATTTACTATGGTTATGTCTTCATTTTAGATGGTTTCTTTTATCAGTAAGAAGCAATCCTCTTTGCCTCTTCTGATAAATTCTGACCTAAAGTCTGCTATGCCAAATATGAGGGTAGCTACCCTTCTTGCTTTAAGTCTCCATTTGAATGGAATACCTTTTTCCATCCTTTCACCTTCAGCTTGTGGATATCTGTACCTATAAGGTGTGTTTCTTGCAGGCAGCATGTAGTTGGATTATGAGTTTTAATTCAATTGGTCATTCTGTGTCTTTTAATTGGGGAGTTGAGACCATTGACATTTAGTGATTTTTTAACATCAGTATGATAAAGCATGCACTCATAGGTTTGTATGTTGAAGTGTTATTAGCAGAAACAAATGAGATATTAAGAGGAAATAAATTTAACATTTTGTAATAAGTATAAAAATTTCTGAGTTCTTATTTTGTTGTGAAAATTAATATGAAAAAGAAATGGCAGTTATTGACTAACAACATTAGCAACCAGTTAATAGGACATATAAAAATAGAATTAAAACAAAATTTAGATTGTTGTTCATGTCATGACAGGGTCCAAAATATTCATATTGCATTTTACTATGACACAGATATAAATGATCACTTCCTAATTTCATATATTTTTTAGAATATCTAGGGACATGAAATATTCTTTTAATGATTTAATATTCAAGGAAATGGGTGATGGTACTAATAAAATTACTTTTGCTGTGGTTTGCAAAATGAATTTTATCTCTTTGCATATATACATTCTAAAGTTATTTGATAGTATTTAAAATTCATGATTTTTATTCTAGTAGTTTCAACCGTGTTCTGTGTATTAAGTTTATAATATCTGAGATAGTTCAGTTATTTTACTGAAACATCTGTGACTATATCCTGCCTATTGACTGACTTTGAGATGTTGATGGAGTATAATGGAATGAGCATGTTCTAGGAGTCAGGGTAGGGGTTTCTTCTTCTGTCACTAACTCCCATGTACCACTGGACCTGTTTTCTCATTTCTGAAATGGGACATTGAAGTAATTAGTGTTTGGTTTTTTTGTTTGTTCTTGGAGTGCCATTACATTTTTTTTTCATTTTTCAAGTAGCGATTTTATAGATTATTTAGAAATATGAACTGCCTCATGAATTTGTGTGTCATTCTTGTGCAAGATCCATGATAATCTTCTCCGTATCATTCAAGTTTTAATATAAGTACATAAATTACTTTTAAAGGAAGTTTTGAGCAGAATGCCCATTCAGAGGTCCCTTCTTTTAGGTCTCCTCTGTCCCTTCATTTTTTTTTTTTTTTGCGGTACTGGGAATTGAACCCAGGGGCGTTCTACCTCCGCACTACACCCCTGGCCCTATTTTTTATACTTTATTTTGAAACCGGGTCTCACAAAGTTGCAGAGGGCCTCACTAAGGAGAGAGAGAGAGAGAGAGAGAGAGAAAGAGAGAGAGCTGAGGCTGGCCGCGAACCCGGATCCTCCGGTCTCTGCCTCCCAAAGTACTGGGATTACAAGCGTGCGCCACCACGCCCGGCTCTCCTCTGACCCTTCTCATCACCTTTGTGCCTTGGGAAGCAGAACCCTAATATAGATAAAACAGCTTAAATCTCCTGGAATGGTTATTTTCTAAACATCCTCTTACTATAATTCTATCATTCTGTTATTTATTTCCCTGATCTATTTAAATCCTAGAGATTGAAATTTAAGATAATTCACCAAACAAAGTGTTTTAGCAAAATTAGCTGGAGCATATTTCTGATTCGTATCCTGCTTCCCATTTATTTTCTTTATGTTATAAGAATCTTTTCCCCTGAAAGGAATATCTTGATAGAAGGAATTTATACCTGGTGTTCGTGGAATACGGGAGCTATAGCTCACGTCTTTGAGATTAAAACTTCCAGAATGTTAATAAAATATTAGCTTTATGCAGCCCTTCCTGTATTATAACATAGCCACTGAAGTTTAGCCTTTCTGAATCCAGAGGTAGCTCTTACTGATTATAATTTTGACTGTCATTTTGGTTGGGTATGTCTAATGTCTAATAGAGTTTAGTTGCAGTATTTCACATCACCAGTAGATGGTGCCATATAACAATGAGGAATTACAGTATAGTGTATATACTGTCATGCATTAAAATAAAGTATATTATAGTCCTTCCTGAAAATTATTTGATTTATGACTGAAAATGGTAAAATATTACATACAACTAACATGGAAGCTGGAAATCTTAGAAAATATATCTTACATATCATTAGGTATAATTTTCTTCCCTTTGGTGAGTGTGTGGTACTGGGGATTGAATCCAGGGGCATTCTACCTCTGAACTACGCCTGATGCCTCATTTTATTTTTTATTTTGAAACAGGGTCTTGCTAAGTTGCTGAGGGTCTCACTATGTTGCCAAGGCTGGCTTCAAACCTGCGATCCTCCTATCTCAGCCTCCCAAGTACTGGGATTACAGGTGTGCACCACCACACCCAGTTTCCATTAGGTATAATTAAATGGTATCACCTATCATTTTCACTTTAAATCTGATTGTCTTACTAAGCCACCTTAGGAGTTTTAAAAATAGCTTAGGCATGTTTTCATGAATGATTGCTTTTATAGTTTTGGGACTACCCACTCAGTTCCACCTAGAAAAATGTTTTATGTTTCAGAAGCAGTGAGATTTAAGAAATGAGTATTCTGTAGTATGTTATCTAATAGTTACCATTTTTATATAGATTATTTTTAACACTTTATATACCAATAAATTTTTTTTGTGTGTGGTACTGGGGATTGAACCCAGGGGCATTCTACTTCTGGGCTACACCCCCAGCCCTATTTGTTATTCCTTATTTTGAAACAGGGTCTCACTAAGTTGCAGAGGCCTCACTAAGTAACTAAGGCTGGCCGTGAAACCTGCGATCCTCCTGTCTCAGCCTCCCAAGTACTGGGATTACAAGCGTGCACCACCACACCCGGATTTGCAAAAGATTTTGAACACAGTCCCTGTTACTGACCACGTCCTCTTTTTTTACGTTAGTGTTCAGACCTGTGCAGCCTCCACAAAGCCTCCTGCATTGTGTAATTTCATCCACATCTCCCCATTTTCTTTATTGCGTCTCTCCTATCAGGGAAGACCTTTACTGTGAACTAAATGCTTTTAGAATCTTGTCTCTTCTGGCCTTTCACTACTATTTTGCTCTGGACTACATATATTTAAGTTTAAAACGTTGTTGGCTACTATAAAAGGAATATTATTACCAGTGGGTTACCTATTTCCAAGTCTAAATATGTGCATAATGAAAGAGTTAATATATACTAGGTAAGATTTTTTATAGAACATAGACGTATGGCATGCACTAAATAGGTCAGCTGCATTACCTATTTAAGTAGCATGAATCCTAGGTTTTCTTTTTGTGGTATGTTTGTACTGTGTAACATGCACCTTGCATTTTTAATTCATACAGTTTAATGAACATATCAGTTTTAATGTGTAGTTTGGACATTGCAGTGGGATTCTCCGTATGTCTACACTCTGCCCTAGCTCTGTGTAGTTTATTAGGATTTAACACTTGATTCAACTGTCAACCTTTTGCAGATTCATGAGATATTTGATTGTCGAGAATGTATGAAGAAATTTATCTCAGCTAATCAGCTGAAACGTCATATGATCACGCACTCAGGTAAGCAGCGTGCTCTTTCATTTATCTTGAAATCACTACAAAGGATTTGCTTTGTCATTTGGGGGAACTATAAGAGGTATCACCAAGAGCTCTGGCCGTGTGTTCTAGTTTGGCCATTGACTAGTCATGTGATTTTTGAACAAGTGACTTAAATCTCTGGAACTTAGTTTACTTACAAAGCAAAGGTGGGTGGACTAAAACATATAGATCTTCACGGTCACCATTTAAATTGTCGCCTCCTCTTCTTTGAGCCTCAGTTTCTCTATTCTTCACCTGTGCAATGGGCTCCTGGTGCCTTCCTTTCAAAGTGACTATGAAGGTTAAGTGAGATCATTTGTGTACTGGGCTGGCATGGTACCTGACATCGAGAGTCAGCAGGCACAGTTTCCACATTGATAGATACTTTTACATTCTAACTATGGTGCTAATAAAAGTAAGAATTTATAAGCATGCTCTGAGAACACATGTTAAAGCCATTTTTCAAATTATTTCATTTTAAGCGAATGTGAATAATAGGTCTGTGCAATTTATGCAGAATTAAAGAATATCAACACTAAAATTTTTTTTTTACTTTATGGAGTTTCTTTATAGAAGTTAGGATGTCTGTAACTTGAAGCCATTTGAAGTCAGAACAGTTTCCAGTATGCACATTGTTTGGAGAGAGATAGAGGTGTTTTAGTAAAAGTCAGAGATCAGAAACTATCAGTTTTTAGGTGTGATTTGATTAATCACCACCGTATTTTTTAACTTAGCTGTCGACGTTGTATGAATACTGCGTGAACATAGGTTTTATGTACCTGTCTAAATGTTTAGTTCCACTGGGAACTGGGAGCTGGGCCTGTGGGGTCTGCAGGAGGTGGGTCTGCCCTTACCTCCATCCCTGCCAGGCCCCCAGAACTGGACCCACCCTGACATAAACTCACACAGAGCCGCACGCTTTTCATGTGGATTTCTCTTTGAACTCAACCATCTTCTTCATATCGAAGTTACCTTTAGTTTTTAAAATAGGCCCGTAGCAGGGCATGCTCACTTTCCACTGGGAACAGAAGGAGAGGGTGGGAGATGACTTTTTTAGTTTGATCATGCTTTCGATTATTTATACCCAAGAAGCAATTTAAGGCAAGATGTTTTCCTTTTTATCCTTTCACATGATAGAGAGATGAGATTGTCTCTGCTCATTTTTTCACAGAAAAACGGCCCTATCATTGCGAGATTTGTAATAAATCTTTCAAGAGGCTTGATCAAGTGGGTGCTCACAAGGTGATCCACAGTGAAGCAAAACCGTACGAGTGCAAGCTCTGTGGAAAGGGGTTTGCTCACAGAAACGTTTACAAGAATCACAAGAAGGTAAACGCACACTGTTTTATCTTTCACGACTTCACAGTAATGATTTTCAAGTGTCTGTCTCTGAAAGGAGTTTCTGCCATGTGTCTGGGCCACGCCGTATGGAGTAGAATAGCTAGAGATCTTGCCTCTACTTTGTGAGCACTCACACAGACATAACCCTTCCAGCGTTTCTGTCTTCTATTCTCTATCAAAACTGTCCTCCAAAGCAAGTGTCATTGAGCTGCTGTTAAATCAAGTAAATAGTGCTCAGCTATTCAATCAGTTTTGAGAGCCACAGGTTTCACTAATTGCTAAGTCTTTGTTTACTCCCTTCTTTCCATACGGTCTGACACTCTATTCATGTCACCTTTTTGAGATTTTCTTCATCTTTGGTACCCTTACTTTACTAGGTCTCCTTCAATGTCTCTGAACATTTCTCTGGTCTCTGTATGAGTCAGTGCTCCCTCACTGTGACATAATACCCGAGATTATCAGTTTATGAGGAGGAAAGGTTTATGGTTTCAGTCTACGGTTGGCTCTGCTGCTCGGGGCCTGTGGTAAGGCAGAGCATCATGGTAGAGCAAAACTGCCCACCTTGTGACAGCCAGGAAGGAAGGAGAGAGAGAGAGAGAGAGAGAGAGAGAGAGAGGAAGCAGCCAGTATCCCAAAGGCCCCTTCAGAGTCTTGCCCCTGCAGTGACCTCACGTCATCCCTCCAGGCCCCACCTTCTGAAGTCTCCATCCCCTCCCAGTAGTGCCACAGGCTGGGGACCAGGCAGCCAACACACGGGCCATTTGGGGACATTTAAGACCCAACCCACAGCGACCTCCCTCTCCCTAGAAGGTTGATCTGGGTGCTTTGGACTCTCCTGTGCTCTCGCTCCCTGAGAAATGTCAAGTGCACCTACGACTTCTGTTCTCAAGGCCGTCTGAAGAATTCCAAGTGACTCGCATGCTTTAACACCAAGCCAGAGGCCCTCCTTTATAACCGCTTATTCAATACGTAAATGGGTGTCTTTTTGACCGTGCGTTTAGCATGACCCAGAATGAATTTTTCATCCTCCCCCCCACCCCAGATAATTTCTCTTATGAATTTTCTTCTTTCTGTTAATGACAAAGTATATAATTATCCAAGTTTCTTTCTTCAGCCTTGGCTCCTTTATAAAATTAAAAGCCAACTCATAAAGGCTGCACCCTCTACATTATCTTACTACCTTCCAAATCGTCCCTTCCCTTTTCTTTTATTTATACATGTATTCCTCATGTGGAGATTCAACTCAGAGCCTCACACAGGTTAGGCAAGTGCTCTACCACTGAGCTACATACACCCCAGCCCTTTTCTTTCTTTTCTGTTCCAACATCTTGATCAATTATTTTTTGTCTGGATCACTTTCATACTCATCTAATTAGGTTTCTTGGTATTTATCCTCTCTCAGTGCAATCCATCCTGCCAGGTGAATCATCTGGATGCACAGCTCTGTTCTGTCACTCTCGTCCTCTAAGATGATGAGTGGATTTCCAGGCTCGGACACATGGTCACACAGACTCCGGTCATGCGGAATTCTCTAGAATTCTCTAGTGCCCTCAGCCCACTGCTCCAGCTTAGCCTGCTCTTCTCTGCGTCAGTGTGCCTAAGGCAACGCCACATGCGTCTTCTTCCTGTGTCCCTTTCCTTCTTCCCTTTCTCTTCAGGTTGTAATCTCTTAGTGTGTGCTATTGATTTTTGTTTAAATCTCTTACTTTTTGCCTTTTCTCCAGTTCTTGTTTCGGACCATATTCGTTGTATCTGTTTCGTGTAGATAATAAATAGTCTTTGAATCAAATTCAGGAAATGTGTCCAAGGATACTTCACATCTTAGAAATGCATGTAGAAACATTCATGATGTGACAAATATTTGCTTATGGATTTGGGTTGATGGCTTTTCGCATGCTATTATGTAACATGTTTATAATCTCTTTTAAAACACCTTATTTTTTCACTGTAAGTAATATTCCATGGGGATTATAGTTACTTCAGTATTTATGAAGGACTTTCCAAAAACATTGCTTAATTCTTTTGAAATTATGATATCAATCTCAGCTTTAGTCCAAGAAGAAAAGCAAATGAGAGATTTACCAGGGAATATGCATGGTTGATTGACTGTGCACTGAATCTTCTTGGCCCCATCTCTTGCTTGCTGACTCCAGCATTGTATGTTCAGGGGCAGGGCTGCATTCATTCCTGCTGCCTCGGAATTTCATGACTGTAAAAAATTATCTGGCTAGTTTCCTGTTCAGTCTCTGGAACCCTCCCGCTCCTTTCTTTGATGAAACGGATCTGCCCACATTTATGAGTTTTTCCCACTTTGGCTATGTCCTGTGCCATATGGGAATTTGGCATGGGATCTTTACACCATCTCTCATACTTACAGCCATAAATCATGTGAAAGTAATAGCGACGTTGTGGGAAGGGTAGAAGCCATGGTGGCTGCAGCCCCAGAGTCGAACGCGCACTCAGTTCCTGCATCCGGATCATGTGCTTCTTGCCGTGCTGGGATCCTGCTGTATGTCTGGTGTGGTTATGCAAAAATATCTGACATGTTCTCCAAGAACCGTGTAAAACATGAATCGATCTTTCCATCCATTATTGTTCATTAATGGCTAATAGGAAACTGCAAAATAAGGAATGCCAAGGAAATTTAAAAAAAAATTAAGAGTCCATCTGATCTTCATGGTGTAGTATGCCCAAGACTTATTATTTTAAATAAATTAAATATTCTTTAGTGTTTTTGAGCCTATGCATTTTTATTATACTTGTCTTCTTTTGAACCCCTTCTTTTCTTTTACCATTTGGGTTTGCTCAATAGAAAGAAGGTTATAATTCATTGTGATTAGAACAGTCTATAGTGGAATTTTTGAAGGGGTGATTTTCATTTTTAAAATGTAGTTGCTCATTTCATCAGTTTGTAGGTATGTAGGCTCAGGAGGTAAAAATTAGTTTTTCTGTACTCTCATCCTTTCTGATATCCATTTGATGTGATTTGAAATTGTCTGTTAAGGCCCAGTGAGAATAAAAATCTGGGTCTGAATTTAGCTATATTTTGGTTGCTTAAATCCCAATTGTACAGATGTTTCTGAACCACAGGAGACAAAAGAACCTGGTCAGTTAGTCATCCGCCTCACTTGCTCCTATCCAACTGAATGTAGGACCCCGTGTGAGCAGGTGCACGGTGCACACCCGCTGTAGGATAGATAGGTGTTCAGACGGACTGGGCTGGCTGGGCTCATGCACTGGGCAGCACTTGCTTGGCGACAGAGCTAAATACAGAGGGGCCTTGCCCTGTGGAGTAATAAGCCAGCTCCCTGCGGACAAGGGTGTGTCTACTCAAATAAAAGACTTTCTCCATCCCCTTCTGTTCTCTTGTGATATCTTACTATTTTTATAATTATAATTTATAGTGTTTTAATCTCTGTTGGATAAGGCTTTGTTTGTTATTTTTCTTTTTAAAAAATCTCCTACGTGGTGTGTTGGGAGATTAATTTTAACAAGCAGAATTTCAACCGCTGCTTCCTTCTGTCTTCCTAGAGATAGATATTGTATATTCACAATAGCCCCACTTTATGAAAGCGCTTCATGAAGCACTTTCTCTCCTGGGTCATTTGGTTCGGAGAGGTTTATTCTTTTTTGTTTTTGATAGGAAAAGCAGGAAACAGAAGGACAGCTCCTCTTCCTCTGCAGTTGCTGACTTAATTCTCCACTGCTTGTATATTTTCTTGTTTCATGTATAAAAACCTGCTGTTGAGTTGTGATGTGGCACCTTCCTGTATCATCTTCACTTTTACCCGACCCAAAATTCTACCAAGTTTGATTCACTCATTTTCCAGCCCAATATTTCTGTTAGAAGATTAAAAGAAAGGATTTGGAGAAATCTTAGGTTAGCAAGAGCAAGAAGATGTGGTGGCAGCTTATAACAGTAAGAGACAATATGTCTCTGCTGTGTTGACACTTCAGATAATGGAGTGGTGGCTTACATGTGCACACATTTTAATATTCATCCCTCTTTATCTATCATCTATCTATCTATCATCTATGTATCTATCTATCATCTATCTATCATTTATCCATCCATCTATCATCTATCTATCATCTATCTATCTATTTAATTTTGTGTGACTGATATTTACCAAACATTATCATTTTAGTATCTCTAAATATTCTGGGGTTTCATGTCATCTAGAAAACAATTTACTATTCAAGAACTGGCATTACTATTTAGAGAGCATAAGATTTTCGATAGAACTGAAACTGTTCCATTGTTACTTTTACTCTACGAATCTGAACTACGGATGGAACATGAATCTCCATGAAGAATTACCACTTTATTTAGGCATCCTGCCTAGAAAACACATTTTCTACTGGAGGGGCTGGTATAGTTACTATGACTAGGGTAGCCACCGTAACTCATAATAAGGTATAAGTTATTAAAATTAGGATGCCTGTTTCTATGCAGGAAGTTTTGCTCTTCCATTGCTGAGGTGAGTGTGAGAAGCACAGCTTCCTGAGCAGAGGCCCCAGGTGTCTGTGACCTGGAGGGTTGTGGGAAGCATCGTGGTTCCTGCTTCACTGTGGAGGAAAGAGTCTGCCTGCTCTGCTTGGACCTCGGTTAGCTGTAGTAACTGGAAGCCACTGTAACAAGGCCGAGGGAGCAGGAGTCTAAACGGCTGCCTTCCAGCACTTCTGAACGGCTGTGGTTCTCCCTTCTCTTAGCACATGCCTCTGCCCTGTGCGGCACGTCAGGCTGGGGCACTCGGCGGCTGCTCCATGAGTCCTGGCTTTGTACAAACGGAGCTGTGGTGCTCAGGCAGAGGGAGGCGCGGCTACGCATGTCTGTAGTTCTGCAGGAACATAACCAAAATCTAATAATCTTAACTTCCCTGTGTGGAACCAGCTACTCATTACTCTATGGAACCTAAAGAAACTATATTTTTCAATATCTCTTGAGTTTCAATTTATTTTTCTGAGGAGGCAGCCTGTTAAAGAAGGTGGTTATAAATTTGACAGTAAAAATTTAATCCACAGACCTTGTAAACAGCTAGATAACACATATTTTATGTAGCTTTAGGTTTATTATGTGGTTCAGTAGGACAGTAATGTGCTTATGATATGTAGGCTTGTGTCTTCAATAACAAAACTTTTTCTTTTTTTAAGAATATTTCTGCTGGGCGTGATGGTGCATGCTTGTAATCCCAGTACTTTGGGAGGCAGAGACCGGAGGATCTGGGTTCACGGCCAGCCTCATCTCTCTCTCTCTCTCTCTCTCTCTCTCTCTCTCTCTTCCTGTCTCTCTCTCTCTCTCTCTCTCTCTACTTAGTGAGGCCCTCCGCAACTTCGTGAGACCCAGTTTCAAAATAAAGTATAAAAAATAGGGCCAGGGGTGTAGCACGGAGGTAGAACACCCCTGGGTTCAATCCCCGGCACCGCAAAAAAAAAAAAGAATATTTCTGCATGTATGTCACTATCACTGTGAATTACTTTATGATGTGACGCTATAATGCACCAATAAGAGTATGAAAAAGAATATCTCTAATAAACATCTATGGAATATTTTTCCAAATTTATTTTATCTTAGTTGTTCTTTCTACTTTCATGAAGTTTTCTTGTACTGGATGTGACTCAAAGAAAAATACCATGAACAGTAAAGACTGTGACTATGGAACAATATATATTATTCGAAGTCAAGGTTATGGCTGTTAATTGTGAATGGCCCTGATGAAAATTTTATTCTGCTATCACAAAATTACTATCTGGTTTATGTGGGTAGAAATATGCTAATTTAGCTGGGTGTGGTGGCGCACACTTGTAATCCCAGTACTTGGGAGGCTGAGACAGGACGATCACAGGTTCATGGCCAGCCTTGGCTACCTAGTGAGGCCCTCCGCAACTTAGTGAGACCCTGTTTCCAAATAAAAAATAAGGCCACCTCGCCGGGCCCCTTGTGCATCAGGTACCGGACCGCCCGCGCGCGCCCCACCCCGGCAGCCCCCGGCCACCTCGCCGGGCCCCTTGCGTGCAGGGTACCGGACCGCCCGCGCGCGCCCCACCCCGGCAGCCCCCGGCCACCTCGCCGGGCCCCTTGTGCATCAGGTACCGGACCGCCCG
>PVJS01003750.1:0-73506 GCA_004027185.1 Glis glis | reverse complement strand
AGAGAGAGAGAGAGAGAGAGAGAGAGAGAGAGAGAGACAGGGAGAGAGAGAGAAAGAGAGAGAGAGCTGAGACTGACTGCGAACCCGGATCCTCCGGTCTCCGCCTCCCAAAGTACTGGGATTACAAGCGTGTGCCACCATGCCTGGCTACTTTATTTTTTATTTTGAAATAGGGTCTCACTAAATTACCACACACTGGCCCCAAACCTGCAATCCTCCTGTCTTAGCCTTCCAAATACTGGGATTATAGGCATGCACCACCATACCCGGTGGCTTTCATCTTTTAGTACATTAATTTTCACAGTAATTCTCTAAAGTAGATACTATTATTATCTTAATTTACAGATGAGGAAATTAAAGTACAGAGATGTTAACTTGCTTGAGGCAATTTAACTAGTGAGTGACCCATCCCAGAGTCAGAAGGTAATCTGGTTTCAAACCAATTGATTTTTGCCACTTCACTTGACTTCAAAATAATTGCTTCTTCATTTTATTATGGTAAAATATGGCATTGATACAATTTAAATTGAATATTTACAATTGGGCGTGGTGGTACACACCTGTAATCCCAGTAGTTGGGAGGCTAAGACAGGAGGATCACAGGTTCGTGGTCAGCCTTAGCAGCTTAGCGAGACCCAGTTTCAAAATAAAATAATTAAATAGGGCTGGGGGTGTAGCTCAGAGGTAGAATGCCCCTGGGTTCATCTTCAGTACCAAAAAAAAATAATAATAATAATTATCAGTGTGACATCAGAATCTCTTTTGAAAGTGGCCAACATGTGTTTCCTATCTTTATTTTGAAATCTGCCTCAGTATGAGACACGGCAATTGTATCTAATTCATTCAAATATCAAGAGGCGCCGATACTGACAACAGAATGAGCCAAGCAGTGTTCCATTTAAGATCCTGAGCATTGACAAAGAGTGCACTTAGGTCAGCAAAGAGGAATGCAGAAGGACCATATTTGAGCTTTGGGTGATTTAAACGAATTATTTTGGTAAAGTGCACTAAACAAGAAGACAAAATAAAGTGGGAGAAATTGAAGACACCAGCAGTTTCTGAATACCTGACAGGCCTGAAATACTACGCATGCAGAGATTTGAAGTGCTACCTTGAGTGTATCTCACATGCCTTTAATTTTTGATGAGAGCCATTTCAGCCTGTCTGGGGAATTCTTCAGGAAAGATAATGTATTGCCCATTTAGTTCCATCCATCAGAAGAAAACATCACAGATGTATTTGCCTTGTTACTTAAATATTTGGAATAAGATCAGGGATGCTGCCCCCATGAGCGTGCCTACTGGGAGTGCATTCAGACCTACAGATAAGGGTGCCAATGCTTGATACCTACAAATTCTATTTTAGTTTCAAGATTATATATAGATTGATGCAAAAATAAATTACTTCTTGTGTATGTCTGAAATGATTATATTCACACTATGAGATAAAACCAGATATACCATTTTCTGAAGGAAGAATTTTATCTGTCTCTTAAATCACAATACTGCTTTTTTTTTCCTGATGGTCTAGTTTTTTTTAAAGACATTTTCCAACTCAAGACAAATATTTTAGTGTTACTCAAAAACATACCTTTGAGTGACAGGATTAAAAATATATTATCTCTCCTTAAAGGTAAATGAGTAGGAGCCTAACGGATAGTTCTCACTTTCCCACAGGCCTCTGGTCTTCATCAAAGTTACATAGCCAATTAAGCTCGGACAAGAAGACTAAGTTCAGGGACTAATGCATGTTCTTATGTATCTACACTTTGACAAATGAGGTCAGGATGTTTCCTGGGGATTTATTTTTAATTTGGGGGAGTGTGGTTGAGATAAAATATGTCTATCAGTCTCCAAGAAGGCATGAAGAAATTGTTTTTATTATATTACTGATATGACATACTTTAAAAAACTAACAGATATTTAAAAGACAATACCACTCCCTTCATTTTTCCCACTCTCCTTTCTCCTTTCCTGTGTCTCTTCCTCCTTCCTGCAAGAACTCACAGTGTAAACAGCACTGCTTCTACAGGGCACTCTATTGGACCCTCCACTGGGACAGTTTTCATTTCATGAAAATTATGAGACCAGCAGAAAAGTGAGATGGTTTTACAGTGGGGGATTTTTCTATTTTGGTAATAACATGTTTTCAACCTGGGTTTAAAGATGATTGTGCTTCTAGAGAATTTGTTCCTTTTTAAAAATCTCTGCTTTTTATCTTTTTAGACAGAAAGAATAGTTTATTCTAATGTTAAGTCTAGATGCACAAAAATATAAAAGTCCATGGCAGACCAATCTCTTCTCCCTTCTTTTCCTTTCGTGTAATGGTGTGAGAATGTTTAGAGAGCACTTAAGTAAGTGGACTGAGGTTTGGAACCCACAAGAAGCTCCTTATTACAAGGCCTTGTGGTTTATTTAGGTGGTATTACTACTGCACTTGGCACTTCTTACTCAAAACCACATGGAACATTTGTGAAAGCAAAAGACCAAAGTCAGTAAATGGAAAAGCTTTATGTGTTAACAATTCTTAGAAGTTCTCTGAATCTTAATAGAAATGCCCTAAATGAGATATGGGCAGAGATTTCTGTTATTTCTGTTACTAGAATTGTTTTAACCAGCTTTAGAAGCCCTAAGTATGGATTACCCCAACCTCCACACACTGCCTACATAGTCAAAAATAGAGATGACAATGGCATCTGAGAAACAGGTGAATAATTTCCCCCGTGGCAGCAACAACTCCATGGTTGGCCAGTACAGTCACTTGGGTAATGTGTGATAGCAGCAACATATTATTAAACTCCACTTTTAGTAAAATATCTGAATATTAAGGCATTATTACAGATATAAAATAAGATTTTGATTGTTTCTTCCAGATAAAATTTTAAAGAATTTATTTTGTTCTCTATGGCTTATTTGGATATATACATATCCAAATTTGGAGTATATATACATACATACATATATACATACATATACATACACACATATATTCTAAACTGTGTTTGAAATTGTATTTTCTAATATAGTAACTATAAGCTACATGTAGTTTTTTATTGAATTCATTGAAATTAAATAAAACTTTAAAATTCAATTCCTCAGCCAGTGCTGGGTACATTTCAAGTTCTCAGTAGCAAATATGGGCTGGGAACTATTATATTAGGCAGCAGAATTTTAGGACATTTTTGCCATTACATAAAGTTCCAATATTTAGAGAATCATTTGAGTTATCTTTTCCTCTAGTATTACCTTGGCATTTATAGGAGGTAACCACACACTTCAAAGGAAATGTAGAAGGAATAAAGCAAAACTAGCTTTTGCAATTGTCCTGGAAACTTGAACCTTCATGTCTTCTAACCATCATGTAGGGCATTTTTATACAAAAAGCTCATTATCTAATTGTTCATTTTCCTTTTCTTTGTTATTACAGCAGTTTCTCTGGTCTTCAACCATAAGTGGGCAGTGGTAAGCTAAATGTGTTGAGTGAGAGTGGCCTCTGGTCACCTTCTCTTACAATGCTCAGGACTTAGTGCTCACTCTTTGGTGGCCTTGGGCTAAGGCTCTTTTCCTGTACCCACTGGTAGATTTCAATTCTTGCTCCCATCTGTCAATCCCCTCCTACCCTTAGTCACAATGTTTCAGGTTCTGCACTTTTTCAAATGTGCTCCTGCCCCATGGAAACTTACCATCATATGCTTATTACTTAAAATTAGCTTGTCTGGAAGGCTAATCATTAATATGAGAATAATGAAATTTGAAATACCATTTTATTGTGATACTAATCATTGTAGCAGCAGCAGCAGCTGCTGCTGCTGCTGCTGCTGCAAGAGTAGTTGTAAAAACAGCAATTTTCATTTACTGAGCACCTGTGTAACCAGGCCACCTAAGTTCTCTTACTCACCCCAAAGCACCCATCACTGAGGGAATTGCTTGAAGAGCTCATAGAGATAAGTCTGCTTTGATCCAGAACTTGCCCTTTTAGCAACCATCCTATACTACGTCCTATGACACTTTAAAAATAATGTTTATAAAGATAGTATAGTAACTTTTAGCTGGGCGTGGTGGTGCACGCTTGTAATCCCAGTACTTTGGGAGGCAGAGACAGAAGGATCCGGGGTTCGCGGCCAGCCTCAGCGCTCTCTCTCTCTCTCTCTCTGTCTCTCTCTCTCTCTCTCTGTCTCTCTCCCTGTCTCTCTCTCTCTCTCTACCTAGTGAGGCCCTCCGCAACTTCGTGAGACCTGGTTTCAAAATAAAGTATAAAAAAATAAGGCCGGGGGCATAGTGCAGAGGTAGAACGCCCCTGGGTTCAATCCCCGGTACTGCAAAAAAAAAAAAAAAGATAGTATAGTAACTTGGAAAATGCTTGGAATCTTGAGTAACAAGAGCATAGACACATGTATTTCTTTTTTTTTTTTTTTTGCGGTACCAGGGATTGAACCCAGGGGCACTCTAGCTCCAAGCTCCACCCCCAGCCCTATTTTTTGTTCTTTTATTTTGAAACAGGGTCTCCCTAAGTTGCGGAGGGCCTCACTAAGTAGCTGACACTAGCTGTAAACCTGAATCCTCCGGTCTCAGCCTCCCAAGTACTGGGATTACAAGCGTGCACCACCACGCCCGGCTGAGCATAGACACATGTATTTCTGTGGTACAATTTCAAACACATTAAAAATATAGCCGGGCATGGTGGCACACGCTTGTAATCCTAGTACTTGGGAGTCTGAGACTGGAGGATCCAGGTTCGTGGCCAGCCTCAGCTACTTAGTGAGGCCTCCGCAACTTAGTGAGACCCTGTTTCATTTTTTATTTTTTTGCGGTACTAGGGATGGAACCCAGGGGCATTCTACCTCCAAGCTACACCCCCAGCCCTAGTTTTTATTCTTTATTTTGAAACAGGGTCTCACTAAGTTGCAGAGGGCCTCACTAAGTAGCTGAGGCTGGCCGTGAACCCGGATCCTCCGTTCTCAGCCTCCCAAGTACTGGGATTACAAGCGTGCGCCACCACGCCCGGCTGAGACCCTGTTTCAAAATAAAGAACAAAAAATAGGGTTGGGGGTGTAGCTTGGAGGTAGAATTCCCCTGGGTTCTATCCCCACCTCCGCAAAAAAAAAAAAAAATATATATATATATATATATATATATATATATATGTTTGTACAATAATAAATGCTGGTGAGAATGTGGGGGAAAATTAATGCTTATTACATTGTTGGTAGTATTATAAGTTAATTATAAATTACCACTATGGAGAGTAGTATGGAGGTCCCTGAAAAGACTATGAATGGAACCATCATAAAACCCAGCTACACCGCTCCTAGGTATCTTTCCAAAAGAATTAAAGTTAGACTACTATAATGATACATGCATAGCCATCTTTATAGTAGCTCAACTAACAATACCTGAGTTATGGCATCAAGCTAGATGTCCATCAACAGATGAAGAAAAATGTAGTATATAGATACAGTGGAGTTATACTTAGCCATAAAGGAGAACAAATTTGTCATTTGTAGGACAGTGGATAGAACTGGAGAATACCATGCTAAGTAAGATCAGCCAGACTCAGAAAATCAAGGGCCACATGTTTTCTCTCATGTGTGTAATCTAGAGAGAAAAAAGGAAAGAAAAGGGATCTTATGTAAATTAGGAGACCAGTAGTATAGTAGAAGGGTTTGGGGAAGAGAGGAAAAGAGAAAAGGGAGGTTTAGGAAAGGAAACAGACCAAATAATGTTATCTGCACATATGAATACATCTAACAGACATTTTACAAGGAGATAATAGAAAAATGAGAAAAGGCAAATTTAATGACATAATTGGGGAGAATTTTCTAGAACTAATGAAGATGTGAACCTTATCTAAGAAAGATAAAATAAATTAGCAATGATACAGATCATGTTGAACCTTCAGAATATAAAAGACAGAGAAAATATAATAGGCAACCAAAGGGAAAAAAGACAGATTAAGTATAAATTTAGTTTAGCAGTGTCCTCTCATCAGCAGCAATAGATGTCAGAAGAAAAAGGAACAATATCCTCAAAGTGATGAAGGAAAATAATTGTCATCCTAGAATTCTGTGCCTAGATATAAAGTATGTCAAGTGTGAAAACAAAGATATTTTCAAAAATATATAGTTTGAGATTTTTTACCTTACACAGACCACTTTGAAGTAAGTTTTTAAATGATATTCTTCAGTAAAAAAAAAAAAACTCAGAAGAAAACGTGGAATACAAGAAATTTTATGACATGATGCAGAATTAATGGTGAGCAAACAAATTTGGTAAGCATCTTAGAACTCTAAATAAACATTGGATATGCAAATAAACATAAAATATACACTGATAACTATTTTAGGGTAGCATTTTAAGGCAGTGTAAAACTAAATACTAGGTAACATTGGTGTATAAGTGAAGGGAAGGAAGGATATCAGTATTAAACATCCTCAAATTATTTTGAAAGAAGGTTGTAGATTTGATTAAGGATGACTATTAAAAATACAAATGCAAAGAACAGAAAGAAAATTAAAACTTCTAAAATAGAAAGGGAATAGGGAAAAGATTAAAGAATACTTCATCAGGATAAATGAAAAAAGAAATATTTAAAATCGCAGTATAAAATTCAATATAAGATAATATAAATAAGTCTTAATAAGTCACTAATTACAATAAATATAAACAGATTAAATTTACCAGTTGAAACACTGTGACTTTCAGAATGTAATTTTTAAAACCCAGCAATATATTGCTCCAAAGAAACAAATCTAAACATAATGGAACAAAGATGTTGAAAGCAAAGAGATGTAAAAAGACAGACCAGACAAGTGCTAACCAGAATTCAGTTGGTGTTGTTACATTAATATACAAAAAATAAGTAAAAAATTAATAGTATTGGGGATAAAAGGATAGTTACCTAAGAACAAAATAGCTTGCAAATAGACAAAGCCAAAAGAAATATGCAAAACTGAAAACTGCCTTTCAGGTGGCAGAGTACTGAGTATATATTTCTAATATCTAAATTGCAAATAGCATAAAATTATTTGGATAAAAATTTTAAAATAGTATTCGTTGAAAAAGATGAAAGATAAAAAAGAGTTGGAGAGGATGCAGAGAAAGGGAAATTCTTATACATTGTTGATGGGAATCTAAATTATTGCAGCCATTGTTGAAAATGATATGGCAATTTCTCAATATGACCCCGTAGTCCCACTTCTGGGTATATATTCAAAGAACTGAAATCAGGATGTTGACAGAGGATCTGTACTCCCACACTCATTATATCATTCAAATGGACAAGATGTAACAACCTAAGTGTTTATCAGTGGATTAATGGATAAAGAAAATGTGGTTTATATATACAATGGAATACTATCCAGCCTTAAAAAGGAATCCTGTCATTTGTGACATGAGTGAATCTAGAGAACATTATACTAAGTAAATAAGCCAGGCACAAAGGGATAAATGCCACATGACTTCACTATATATAGATTCTAAAATGTTGAAATTTGAAATAGAGAGTAAGGATGGTTACCAGGGGCTGGAGGTGGGTATAGGAATGGAAGGAAGGGGGAGTTGTTGGTCAAAGAGTGCAAAGTTTCAGATAGAAGGAACAGGTTTTGAAATCTGTTGCATAGTAGGGTGAGTGTAGTCAGTAGTAATGTATTATATATTTCAAAATAACTGGGTAAATTTCAAATGTCTCATCATAAAAAGTGATAAGCAAGGTGATGGATATGTTAATTAGTTTGATTGACTCATATCACATTGTATATATACACTAAAACATCACATTATGCCCCATAAATGAATACAATTATGATTTGTCAATCAAAAGTAGAATTAATTTTAAATAAATAATGCATAAATGAATGAAAAATGCATGAATGCACGAATATGTCAGAGATTATATTAGAGAATTAGAGTCTATACTCTGATGTTATGTCCAAGCATACATTAGTGACAGCTGGCATTATATTATGATATTTTAGGTGCTCTGGAAATACCAATTTGATAATTTAATAAAGCCCTATTAATAACTTAAAATTTTGATTAGCAGTTAGTTTTTTCTAATAATTCAAGGGATACTGCATAAATTCTAATAAATACTAATTCTGAAGACTTAAATACACTGGAACACAAATATTTATATTGTTTATTAAGTTAAATTAGATTTTTCCTGTTTCTGAATGCTAGACTAATACAAAATTTAATGGTTAGTAACAGCAAAATACTGTTAAAATTCTTAACGTATTTTTAAATTGAATGGCCCAAGATCATGTAAAACTATATTATTAGGTTTTTTTTCATTTGGAAAAAATAAAAAGTTTAAACCACATATTTTCTGAAATTTTAAGATAACCTCTTTAAAGTCAATATATATTGATAAGTTGCCTTACTTAGCATTGGGAAATAAGTATTAAGAAAAAAAAAATTTCCATGTCCATTGCAGCACCTGGCAACATTAAAGTTAGGTTTCGGTTACCAACATTGACAAGTCCTAAGCTGGAAACAAAAAAGCATTAGCTAAATCTCCTTCATTTATTTCCTCTGTTAGTATTTATAGAAAGGATTATGAATATTATAAGCATATTAGTTATCTGGGATGACATATATTTCAAAGAGCAATGTTCTAAATTTTATAGGAAAGATAAACAGTAAAAAGGCTTCTAATTAAAAATGTACACTGTAGTTGCAAAGGAGCTAAGATGGTAGGTCCCTTAATCAAACCCTGGTTTTAACTTAAGCAAATATATTGAAAGTATGGCTATAAAGCTAAGCCACATAAGCCTTTCTTCTAAATCCGCCTGCAGGCACTAATGCTAAGATTTGAGATGGCATCCTTATTTGCTAAGTGCAAAGATGGTTACAAAAGAGCTTTTCTCACTTTGAGGATAAAAGCTAAAGTATTCTTTAATTTTGGTTACTGCCCGGCTCCTCTCAGCACCATAATAGTTATTTGGCTCAAAACCAAAAAGTAGAAATACAGTACTTACATGTCTATGGATCAAAATTAGATGAAAAATTGCTGTTTCTCATCTCCAAAGCTATTTGCTGCACATTTTATAACCCTCAAGATGCCTTTTGTAATATGTGATAACAAAGCCAACTGCAGCATCTGCCTAGAAAGAGATTACTTTAATTATGGACTCAATGTCCTATTTTCTGCAAGTGATCCCCAGAGACGGGCTTCCTGCCGAAGGAGAGGTGCAAAGATGCACATTAAAGCCTCCACGTCAACCACGAAGAGGTGGATGAAGTGAGACAAGGACGCCCATAAGCTGCCTTCATTTTCCTAGTCTGTGATGGGATGGAAGAGTCTGTAGTGATAGGTTTTTAATTATCCAGCATCTGCTGTTATGACTAGTAATGGTAAGGGCAAGATGAACTTATAAAGAGCAAAACCTTAGACACATCTATATAGGAAACAGACTATATTAAAAAGGTTCAGTACTATTCAAACTACTCTTCGTGCGCATGCGTGTGTGTATTACAAAGCAACAAAACACTTTAATTTCCCATACAAAATTTTTAAATTAAAAGGTTTCATAAACATACTTTAAAGTTTTCTTTTCCAAATTGAAAAATATATGTGCTTAATCAGTTTCTTGCTTTCAGATTGTTAAGAAAGGGAAGCTAAGTGGTTTTGTTGTCAACTCTAGTTCTGGATAATACATCAAGTGCCTTATTATTAAGAATTCATTTGCCATTAGTTGTAATACAGCTGCTCATAAAGACTTTCATTTAGAATCAATGTGGATGCCTTGTGTAGTTTCATGAACATTCTTTTTTTTTTTTTTGCGGTACTGGGGATGGAACCCAGGGGCATTCTACCTCCCAGCTACACCCCCAGCCCTATTTTTTATTCTTTATTTGGAAACAGGATCTCGCTAAGTTGTGGAGGCCTCACTAAGTAGCTGAGGCTGGCCATGAATCTGCGATCCTCCTGTCTCAGGAGGATCATGGACATTCTTAAAACATTGATTAAATATCATGAATGGACACTTAAAGCAAATTGTAACCTTGTTCTTATGAATTACAGGAGAATCAGACTCCTTGATAGTTTTTTTGAGAGTGAGTGTATATAAAAACCTAGCATATACTCACCTAGGATATTTGGGATTCCATCTGATTTCTAAAAAAGTATAAGCATATTTTGCATTTGTGAAAGATGGAGGATTATATAAGAGTAACCATGGGAATTCATTTCAAACTTCAAAAGAGGCCTTTAAGGGATTTGTCATGGAATGATTTTGTGTGTGGGAGAGAAAGATGGAATAGAAAAATGTACCTACACTCATTTTAGGTGAAAACATCAATTCTTTTGAATATTATACCAACTATGGAATTCATTATTTTCCGATATTAAAATGAAATGCTATTAATTTATACTTTGATAAATAGTAGTATTAAGTCTAAAATGTTGAAATGAAATATGTGATAGTTTCTCTTTATAATAAATGCCACACTGGATAATTTTTTTAAAAAATATATGTCAAAATGGAGAGTGTTACAGAGATTTTTGAGTTTTAAATATCTAGATAGAGCCGGGCGTGGTGGCGCACGCTTGTAATCCCAGTACTTTGGGAGGCAGAGACCGGAGGATCCGGGTTCGCGGCCAGGCTCAGCTCGTGCATGCGCGCACGTGTGCGTGTGCTCTCTCTCTCTCTCTCTCTCTCTCTCTCTTTCTCTCTCTCTCTCTCTCCCTGTCTCTCTCTCCCTCTCTACTTAGTGAGGCCCTCCGCAACTTCCTGAGACCTGGTTTCAAAATAAAGTATAAAAAAATAGGGCCGGGGGCGTAGCGCGGAGGTAGAACGCCCCTGCGTTCAATCCCCGGTACCGAAAAAAAAATATCTAGATAGGATTCTGTTACATAGCTATCCTATATTTAGCCTGTCTTTTATTTGTGGACATTCTGCTTGCTTCCACATTTTAAGTAATTGTACTAATTATGAGAGTTCTGTATGTATAATCTATTAGTTATTTGGTCAAAAATAAAGACAGAAGTCTTTTTAGGAGCCAGGCATAGTGGCATATGCCTGTCATCCCAGTACTTAGGAGGCTGAGACAGGAGTATTGCAGGTTCGAGGACATCCTCAGCAAATAGTGAAGCCCTCTGCAACTTAGTGAGATTGTGTTTCAAAATAAAAAAAATAGGACTGGGGGTGTAGCTAAGAGGTAGAATGCCCCTGGGTTTCATCCCCATTACCACACACAAAAAATAAAGTATTTTTAGAGAAAAGATTGTCACAGGTGAGGGCAAACATTTATCTACTTATTAATACTATTTTATTATAACATTATTTTTCTATTTTTTTCTTCCACATTCTATTAACTATCATTGAGAAAGTAAATTCTTAACATAAATATCTTTAAGCTTTTCCTCTAAGGAAATTCTACAGACTTATTCCTAGACATTATGGTTATTATACAAACACAAATATGAACATAATATTAATAATTTTATACCATCTAGAAGAATCTTTTAAGTCTTTTCATCTGGGTAGAGGTGTTTTTCACCTTCATCTCTGCTCTTGCTAACTTAAACATTGACTCAAACACAGAAGGCTAGCACGTGTTTAAATCCTGTGGTATCTGCTTTGGGTATCTCCCTGCCTTAGTCTCCATCCATTTATTTATAAATCCATTTGTAGAAAAATGGAATTAAATCCCTACCTCTCACCCTGCACAAGAGTCAACTCAGGATGGATCAAAGACCTGGAAATTAGACCAGAGACTTTGAAATTACTAGAGGGCATAGGTCCAACACTCCAACATATAGGCATAGGTAGATACTTCCTCAATAAGACCCCCCCAAAGCTCAGAAAATTAAATCAAGAATGAATAAATGGGATGGAATTAAACTAAAAAGTTTCTTTTCATCAAGGAAACCATCAAGAGTCTAAAGAAGAGCCTACAGAACAGGAGAAGATCTTTGCCAGCTACTCCTCTGATAGAGGACTAATATCTAGAATATACAAAGTACTTAAAAGACTTAACACTAAAAAACCTAATAACCCAATCAAGGAATGGACAATTGAACTAAATAGACACTTCACAAAAGAAGAGATACAAATGGCCAATAAATACATGAAAAATTGTTCAACATCATTAGCAATCAGGGAGATGCAAATCAAAACTACACTGAGATTCCATCTAACCCCAATCAGAATGGCAATCATCAAGAAGTCAAACAACAATAATGCTGGTGAGGATGTGGGAAAATAGAAACTCTTCTACACTGTTTGTGAGATTGCAAATTAATGCAGCCACTATGAAGATCAGTGTGGAGGGAGATTCTTCAGAAAACTGGGAATGGATCCACCATATGATCCAGCTATACCATTCCTGGGTGTCTTTCCAAAGGGATGAAATCAGAATATTATAGTGATACATGCATATCCGTGTTCATAGCAGCACAATTCATAATACAAATTATGGAAACAACCCAGGTGTCCATCAACAGATGAAAGGATTACAAAATTATGGGATATGCTTACAATGGAATTCTACTCAGCAATCAGGAACAAAATTGTTTTATTTGCAGGAAAATTTGATGGACCTGGAGAGCATTATGTTATGTGAGATTAGCCAGTCACAGAAAGTGAAATGTCATGTTTTCTCTCATGTGAGGAAGTTAGGGAGTAATTGAGATACCAGAGGGAATCGGGGGAATGGGGAGGGAGCTGGGGGAAAGTCCACCAAGTGCTGTGTGCATGGATGTCACTATCACTATGAACTACATTATGATGTGAGACTATAATGTACCAATAAAAGTATTAAAAATAAAGTATATGAGATGCTTTGGTTCATGTGAAAAAATAATAAAATTGCAGGAGATATTTTAGTGACACACATTTAAATTTTCATAGATAACTTACTTTCTGCCTGATGCATCAAATCACACCTAACTTTAACTTAAAATCTGAGGAAAATCACATTTTAACGACATCCACCCAGCTGCCTGCCTTTGAAACCTCAACACCCGGGGAAAGATTAGTTTTATTTGCCTAGAAAGAGTAAAAATTGCCAGGCGTGGTGGCGCACGCTTGTAATCCCAGCACTTGGGAGGCTGAGACAGGAGGATCACAGGTTCGAAGCCAGCCTCAGCAACTTAGTGAGACCCTATTTCCAAATAAGAAATAAAATCAGGTTGGGGGTATAACTTGGAGGTACAATGCCTCTAGGTTCCATCCCCAGTACCAAAAAAAAAAGAAAGAGTAAAAATTTTTAATGTCATTATATGTAAAACTTTGCAAGTTCAAATATTAGCCAGCATATGATTATATGGCTAAGAGCTGAATTTCTCAAATAAATATTTGAAAATGAAAAAATTCCATAGCAAAATTGAGCCAAGAAATAGCTCTATATTGTCAGCATTTCTACAAATTTAATCATTTTCATAAATATTTTCAGTATATAAAGTGCTCAAATGACACTTGGGCAGCTGAAAGTGGATAGTAGAAAGTCATCCTGCAAAACATCCCAGCACACCTCTGTGTTATCTTCAGGTCTGCTCGCATTTCTTTCTGCGCATCCTTCCATCTTTAATTGACCTTGCAAGTCAAAGATGTATAAATTAACATGGATCATGCTACCTGTTTAGAAACATCGCCAAGTATTGATAAGGGCAAAGTTCTCTTGGCCTGGCATAACTTCAGACTCCAACCATAGCTAGAAAGACATAAACTCATTGTAAAGATGAGGAAACTGAGTCCAGAGAGGTGAGCTCAGTGTCACATAGCTGGAAGGCGACAGACTGCGCTACAGCCTCAGGCTTTTACTTCCCTGCTCGCCAGGCCCCGTGGACTCTTTGGCCCTCAGTTCCCTGGGCCCTCAGAAGGCATGGCAGGCCGAGCTCCGTGTTAACATAAGGAAGATAGGGAAGGATACCCTCAGTTATCAGAACACGGACCCTTGACACTGGGAGATGGGGAGACCTCATTTGCATTTATTAATCTATATAACTATGAGCGTATGTTCTGGTTCTGGAACCAGCTCAAATTAAATAACTGTATCTTCTGGGTATAGTACTTGTACCCCATGTTTAAGATTTACTTGCTATGCTCATGGCATAAAGTTTCAGTTTTCTGGACTCATCTAGAAAATCTGTTTGTGTAGAAAATCCAGTTCATAAAGCATTATTGAACATATCCATGCTGACTTTTTAAAAATAATAAATATCCTCCCCATAAAATAGGTATAAGGTAAAAGTAATCAGTTGACTTAGTAAAGTTGTGAACTTTAGCATCTAAAACTGACTTTTCTGCTTCTGTTTTTCCATCTGAAGGTAGTTACTTTTATTTGGCATTTACCTAATTTATTTTAGAGAAAATCCTGAAGAATTAGTTAAGTGTATACCACCTTGATACTTGTGGGTGTTAGAAATGATAAAGACACACACCATCTCATGTGGCTGTATCTTTCGCAGTTTCATGCAGTGTTAATTATGAGCTTTGAATTGACAAGGATGTGGGTATTACTGTTTAATGGGTAAAAAACTGGCCAGAGAATCACAAAAGAAAATCGACCACATATGTGGAAAGAGAAAAGGTTTCTAGTGACCTCCCAGAGAGACCCATGTTGATGTACATTAACATCTTCATCATTGACCTGAAACAGGGAAAAAAGCAAGTTAATTAAATGTAAATGATGATCTTAAATGAAAAGATGTTTGTTAAAAAATACCGATGAGGAATAAGACAAAATCCAAAAGCTCCCTAAGAGCGTCAGTGATGGTAGAAAAAAAAAGAAAGGTTAAAAATTCCAGCAAATGTATCTAGAGAGGAAACAACTTTAAACACTAATATTAAATAAATTAGGATTAGAGAGAAATAATGATAAAAGAGGCCTAAGGTAATAGCGAGCAGGAAATTAGATATAGGCTTGGAATGCAATATAGTTAAAATGTTGGCATATTTAGGACATTTGTATTCAGATTCCACAGGAAGGATCTGATAAACACTACTATTGAGAGCTCATTTGGAGTTCCTTGATTACAGATTAATTCAGGCAAGACTTAAATCTAGATGCGACAAAGTAGAAAGAAAAAGAAAAGATTAGTCTTTGTCATATGTATGCCAATACCATACAGCCCTCGGAAATCCAGTGCTAGCCCACTACAAGCTGCACGAAAAGGCCCCTTTCCTCAAAATATCCCCCTTGCCTGTCTGAAGCAATATGTGAGGTTGTTTTCTTTAGAGTCACCACTTTCAGTTAGGTTGCTTGCCGACCCAATTGCCCACTAACCTCCTGTGGAGAAGAAAGCAGGACTCTGAGGGAGGACCAGGTAATGTGTGTCCTGGGATCTGCACAGGTAGCAAGGGACAGATGGGGCCAAGTGGTGTAGTCCTGGGCAGCTTTAGGCACTCAGTTTCTGAGGGACTAAGGAAAAAGGATGGGTGATTAAAAGATAACCCACTGGAAGGCAAATGTTTTCTTTCCTTCCTTCTTTTTTTTCATGGTACTGGGGATTGAACCCAGGGACATTCTACTTCTGAGCTACACCCCAGCCATTTTTTTGAAACAGGGTTTTGCTAGGTTGCTGAGAGTCTTGGCTACATTGCTGAGGCTGTCCTAGAACCTGTGATTCTCCTGTCTCAGCCTCCCAAGTACTGAGATTATAGGCATGTGCCATCACACCTGGTCAAATGTTTTCTTATACACATAAGAAAACGACGTGACTATGGCCTCAGTTGCCTATTTTCTACAGGTCCTGTGGTTACAAGTCAAACCCATTTGAATAACTAGCTTCCTTCTCCCCAGCTTGTTCTTTACAGGCTGTTAACTTATTATTAAAGGTTTTATGGCCGGACCATTATAGCACTTGCTGGGTAGATTCATAATTTGGACCTAACATAAGTTCCACTGGATTTAATACTTGATATGTGTTTCCCTCTGGATGAAGAGAAGTTTTGGGAATCAACTTTAAAAAAAGTCCATAATAAATTCTGCTCAGTGAATTTTTCCTCTTATAAAATTGTTTTCATGCCAAACATTGCCTGTTTCAAATATTGTACCGGAGGCATTTATTTACAATCTGGTACATATGTAGTTTGAGCTTCTTAGCATAACTTACAGTGAATTAATGACTTGTTATTTATTGCTTAACCACTCTGCAGAAGTGATTTATAGGGCTGTGCTACGCACGGGTGGTTACTTTGCAGTCTCTGCGCAGGCTGTCTCATCAATATCATTAAATGAATTCACAGTGACACAGCTCTGCTACTGTAGTTTTTGATATGAGGGATAACTGAACATAAATCAGGACTTATGTTTAATTCATAAGATGTACCAATCTCTCACGTAGGTGTGAGTTAGGTTAGGGATGTCACAGATGTGTTTTACAGTACCTCTCATGATTAAACCCAGGCCCTTCTATACGACTTTCTGCACCAGGTGAAAATAATAGGTTGTTCTACGCTTTGCCATTTTTCAGATAAATGCAATTTATTTTTATTTGGGTATGATTTGTTTCTATTGTCGTCCCACAAGCAGGATATATTTTAGAAATTAACAATGAGAGAAGTATAATGAAAAGCAGTTACTTCAAATTTGCAATTCCTTACAGGTTCTTTAAGTAAATATGCATCGATAACAACTATTTTTGAAAATTTTTGCGTACTATTTTAAAAAATAGAATAATTGAACACTAATGCCGGAGTCAAAATAGTTTTTTTATGTTAAGCCTTAGAATTCCTTTTCCATAATAACTTTAAGAATGCATAGCTAACTGTGGGAGAAAAGGCCTGGCGATCTTTCTTTGTTATTCCAGTCCAAGAACTGGAAAACACTGCAGCTTAATATACATCAAGAAAGTGAGTTTCTTGCTTGTTTGGAAGCAAACAACTATACAGAGGCAGAAATCAAGATATACTTATATATCTTTCTTAAGAAAAGAGAGAGGAAAAATAAATTCTTCTAATATCAAGAGAATTTTTCTGGCATTGTTATCACTGCTACAATGACCGATATTTATTCTTTGGACCAAACACTGTGTGAGTGCTCTGTAATCCATGCAGAAGAGGCAAGTGTTTTTTGTTGTTGTTTTTTTTTTCTGGAGAGAAGGATAATCTGCCTCCAGCAGTGCTGCAAAGAGGGGTTTGGGGATAATAGTGAGATTGCCAGGTTGTCTCGCCTCGTCACTGGCCCACAGGGTAGTCCTGTGATTAGCTCTGCTGACTGTCACAAAAAAAGAATATGACATGTCTCTGCCAAAGAAAATAATTCCAACATATGCAAGAAACTGACACACATGTCTTCTCCTCCTTCCTCTGGTTCCAGTTGATTAGACCCAGCTTTAGGTTGCAATGATTTTAAGATCTTGTTATTTAGCCCCTGCACTGAAAAGAAGATGGATGAGCTATTGCTTTCAAGACCCGAGTGACAAAGAGATGAGAGGAAATGGCATTGCTTAGTAGCGTGATAAGTAATTGATTTCATAACGCTTGGGGCAAGGGGCACGGTGAATGCAGGCGAGAGAGCAGAGGGCGCCCCGGGCATGGCAGCAGAAAGGAAAGAAAGTAAGAGCACAAGTGTTAGGGAATCAGTGCCTTGGAGGGGAAAAATTGCTACAGAAGGGTGGTGGAGACAGCAAGATAATTGAAGTGGTTCCTTTTGCTATGAATCATGAGATTAATTAAAAGTAAAGAATTTATTATAAGTAGAGAATTTCTATAAACAATTATCAACCAGAGAATCTACTTCTGGGAATTTGTATCATTTAGGAATAGGTTCCATGAGACACAAGAAAAAACCTGACTTTTAGTGCCTTAAAAAAAATCCAAGTCTGTCTTTGTTCACCCAAAGAGTCGTTAATGTCTCACATAGTCTATTATGTGTGTTTCTGATATACATAGTCATAACAGGGCTCCTCTTTTTTTTCTTTTTTGTGGTACTGGAGATTGAACCCAGGGGCATTCTACCTCTGAGCTCTATTTTATTTTTTATTTTGAAACAGGGTTTCATTAAGTTGCTGAGGCTGGCCGTGAACCTGCAATCTTCCTGTCTCAGCCTCCCAAGTACTGGGATTATAGGCATGCACCACCATGCCTGGCTAAGGCTCCTCTTTTTGATGATTATTTCAGAATTTTCTAACATATCTCTAAATAACATGCTTATCTTGCCAATTCTTGGTTGTTCTAGTTTAGGCATTATTTATTGACTTTCCAGAATGGACAATTAGATTGTCCTTTTGTAATTTTGGTTGGACGAGTATTAACAGTCTACAATATTGATTATATAAATGCCATTCACAACTGAGTCACATACTACACTATAATTTCTTTTCCTTTCCAGCCCATTTTTGTTTTTCCTGGAATTAATGATTGCTTTGCTTTCCATTTGCTTTGTTTTCTAAGGTTTTTTCCTCTCCTAATTGCATAAAGTTTCTGTTGACACATTCAAATCCAGTAGGTTTTCATCCATTTCAGCCTCTTGAGAAATCCTTTCTGGAGGCTTTGGCCTGTTACTGGAAGGCTGCTCTCCAGGCCACTGCACAGCTGGTTGTGGGATCTCTGTCTACCGCTCTCCTTCTTTGGATCTCTGATATTCTTGGTTGTACATCTTGCTCTTTCTTGATATACTCCCTGCACCTTTCCCCTTTTGTCATCATTGTTATTGTATGGAAGAGAACATCCTCCAGGACTTTTCAGAGTAGACAAAAGCTTTAGGACTTTGTTGGTCTGAAAATGCTGTATTTCTACCCTATTTTAAGCCCAGCAAGCTCTCAAAACCATTGAGCCCTCAGCTCATGCTTTCTCTCAGTCCTCCCATTCAGATTTGGAGTCCTCCCTTTGTGCTGCCCTGCACTTACCACATTCCATTAGAATTGCCTTTCCACCAGTCTCTCTGCACTAGTCTGGAAGCTTGGTGCCTTGAAAGCTGTGTGGTTAATTGTCTCCCATCTCTAGTGTTACACTGAGCCTGCATCAGGGTACCAGGACGCCCTTGTTGACTGAATGGGTATGGATGCTTGGGATACTAAGGAGGAGATACTTTTTCTGGCTTAATCTATCTTGAAATTTAGTTGAAATATTCCTTGATTTTCAAGGCCAAGACAAGAAGATACATTGATTTTTTTAAGAATTCATTTTTCAGCCGAGCGTGGTGGCGCACGCTTGTAATCCCAGTCCTTAGCCAACCTCAGCGCGCATGTGCGCGCACGTGATCTATCTCTCCCCCCCCCCCCCTCTCTCTCTCTCTACCTAGTGAGGCCCTCCGCAACTTCGTGAGACCCGGTTTCAAAAGTAAAGCATAAAAAAATAGGGCCGGGGGTGTAGCGGAGGTAGAACGCCCCTGCATTCAATCCCCGGTACCGAAAAAAAAAAAATCATTTTTCAGATTCTCTTTGGCTACTCAGTGCACTGTGTGTTTTTCTTCTGTTTTAGAATGTGAGAGAGAGGTAAATTATTGCCTGTAAGAACATGCTTGCAAGGAGCTTCGTTCCCCCCTCAGGGAAGAATAATTACTTTAATCAGTGGACTAGACCAAACTCCCCTCTGCCCTTTGCCCAATAATTATCAACAGATACTGCCATTATCTAGCACTTAACTTACATATGTCAATGAAATGTTTGGTTTGCTTTCTCTTCTTCAATACATAATGCAGTATTATACACTGCTCACCTGAAAGTTTAAAGGTGATTTTATTTAGATTTCACCAAAAATGCATACAGTATTTTCCTCCCTAACATGTAGAAACATTCTTCTCCAAGATGGGTGAAAATTCTCTGCAATTATAAAACCTTGAGATTAGCCAGTCTCAGAAAGCGAATAGTTGTATGTTTTCCCTCATATGTGGAAGCTAGAGAGAAAATGGAAAACAAAAGAGACCTCTGATAAAGGAGTAGAGGAGACTCCAGGGGAGGAATGGAGGGGGTTTAGGGGAGGTAGGAGGGGGGATAGAGTTGTAATAAAGGTAACAGTTTAAATAATGCTGTGTACATATATTAAATTATCAATACCAATCTCAATGACATGTATGGGAAAGGGGAGGGAGTGGTGTGGGACCTGGAGGGAAACACACCAAGGGTTGTGCATGTATGTTCCTATCACTCTATACCTCAGTATGATGTATAATTATAATGCACCAAAAAGTATAAAAATAAACCTTGAATCCTCCTTTCTTAGCAACTCATTGCTCTTTTGAGCTAAAAACAATGTTTTGTTAACCAGTCTTAATTCCCATGAAACCTTTGGGAGGAAAAGCCCCTAGGAAGGCATCCCATTGTCCCTTCCAGCCTCTTTTTGCTTATCTAACATTTTTCTAGATATTACTGTGACCATATCCTACATGTCCCTTAAGTAAAAGCCAATGATTTTGGCTTGCACTTCATTTTAAAGATGACTTAGGAAAATGTGAAAGATCTTCCATAACACCAAGATTAAGTGATCACCAGCCCAATGGATAAAGAAGAACCCTTCAATTAAAATCCAACTAGCTGGAAGTTGGCTGGAGCATTCGGAAGGATTTTAGGATGTATTCACCCCTTCCTTTAACACATGCTCTAGAACACTGTTTTAAATATTCATACCAGAGGACTAGAACGTTGAAAATAGGGCAGAGTTCAAATATTGATGAGTTTTCAAATCTGGAAGTTGCCAACACACATAGTTGTCTTTTGTATGTTTTATGCCTGAATGTGCCCACATATATGTTCTTATATGCTGTGAACATGTGTATGTCTAGAGATGGCAAAAAGTATCTTGGGAAATTGGATTTAATTCTCTACATGTATCTAGTCTTTTACTGTTTTTAAAATACTTTCATATCTGTTGCCTTAATTGATATTTCTTATAGCAACCTGTGAAATAGGCAAGCCAGCTGTTGTTACCAGGCCATTTTCTAACTTATTTTTTCAGCTCATAGTTAAGATTTAGGAGTTTGTTACCAAGAAATAACCTACTGCTATTTTCTACACTATTTCTTAGTGATAACATACATGAGTTCATTAGATCTTTCTAAAGAATCTTGCTTCCTATTCCTTATAAATAATTTGTGAATTCCCAGACACTGCAGAATCGGGTTCAGTGTTACTACACATTATTTATGCCCATTTTTCCTGAAGCCTACGCTAACCTGGAAACTATCTCACATTTACATAGCTAATATATGCATTGTCGCTGCCACCCAGAGAGAAACACTTACCTGACAGGCTGGGACCTGCATAGTATAACAGGCATTACTCCTAATTTGTCACACATTCAGAGCATATGCGATGGGTTTCTTTTCAGACCACTATTTAGTACCATTCTGTTTGAAATAGAAAAGATTCCCACCAACTTCAAACAAAATTTGAGATGTCTCTTCATTAATATTTTGGCTTTGTTATCAATCATGCAGGCAAGTTAGACATCATTTGGAATAATTCTTTTTTTTTTTTTTTTTGCGGTACTGGGGATTGAACCCAGGGGCATTCTACCTCTGAGCTACACCCCCAGCCCTATTTTTTGTTCTTTATTTTGAAACAGGGTCTCCCTAAGTTGTGGAGGGCCTCACTAAATAGCTGAGGCTGGCCGCAAACCCAGATCCTCCAGTCTCAGCCTCTCAAGTACTGGGATTACAAGCATGCGCCACCACGCCCAGCTTGGAATAATTCTTAAATGAACTTGAAATAGCTTTTCTCTTTCACACCAACTAAATCAACTTTTATAAAATTTCCCACCAACAAATGAAAGTCCCAAAGATAAAGATATGGACACTTTAAAAAAATTCCAATGGTAAGAATTTTTCTCCCCTATAAGATGTGGAAATGAAAGAGCATGACAGCGACTCCATCTCTCTGAGCGGAGGTGAAGGTGAAGCTAATTACGTGATGGAGACCTCCTTTCCGATTACACATCATTTGAAGATCTGAAACACAGAAAGCAAAGATTCTCAGTGGGTTTCATAGCCTTGAGATATTTTTGGGTGCAATTTTCACCCTTTATAAAATTTTCCACCTTTTAAAATAGCGAGTGAACCCCACTTTCTAAAGCATTCCCTGTAATTGCAGCTGTTGCTAGGAGAGGAGCAGGAGGGAAAATGACAGCAACCTAAGATCTATCACCCTGCCGGTCCCTGTTGTTCTGGAAATGTAGTCGTCAAGGTTGTCATAGACTCTCATAATGATCTGCACCCATTATAATGTGCAGGAGTGCCTGGAAAATTCATTCTAAGAGTCTTTAACTTTCTTCTAGCCTTAGAAGCTGAATATCTAACTGCAGTCTCTATGCAATTTGATAACAAGGTTTCAGTGTCTATCCCCTACCGAGCATAGCATAAAGCCTTAGATTTAGAAGGTGACAAAAAGCATGTGTTGAATCCATCATTGGAGTACTAGGCAAAGTCATGGGGTTACTGTCACAATTTTCAATTATCATCACTCCAGTCAGTTGTCTTTTAATCACTCGATTCCTGACCTCTAAGAGTTTATTATCTATGGAAAGAACACTAAGTATATCAAAGACATTGAACACATGAAAAAGGATTAAATAAAGACAATGAATTAAATAAGTAGAATTGAGATGCATTTAAAATTGTTAGATTAAAACATTAAGGTGTTTTAATCATGAGCACTGTGATCACATTAGTATGAACAAAAGATAAATGCCCATAGTGAAATGGCAGGAGAAAAAGCAGCAATTTTAAATATTTTTATACATGTGACTTTGAATGGGAATAAAAATGGAGCATTTTAACATTTCAGTCATAAAGCTAGGAAGGTTTTTAGGAAAGAAGTGAGCTTAATGTTGGTCACAAGAGAGACTCAATGCTGGTTTTCCTGTATCTATCTGGGTGATTCTATTTGATCAAAAAAATTCACTTGGAAACAGGACCTGGAATGTTCATCCTACATTTTGATTGGAAATAAGAAAATAACACATAGAATATATTACTTTGTGAAACATATGCTGTGGGTTTACTTTGTGTTAAAAAGTGTTAACATTTTTAAAGCAGATTTATATTGCGACCATGGTTACTTAGGACCCTGTTTATATTTTCATCAGTGGGACAAGCGTTGTAGGAATTCCTATATGTAAATTTTATATGAAAGGTACACTTCTTAAATCCCTGATTGAATATTTCAGATGTAGTTATATACCTATCCCTGAAGCCAATCTGAGCCTTTAAATGAAACTGGTACTCTGATTTCATAAAGAGACTTGCAATTATATTGGTACTTAGACGTCTAGTTTATTTTCTCAGGGATTTAATGCACAGTGTTAATATTGTCCTTTGCTACTAAACAAAATGCTTCTCAAACTTTTACATTTGGGTATCATGAATTTATGTGACTTCCATAGCACTGTTATATTTAGATTTAATTTTAAAAATTTGTGAGCCTTGGTCTTGCAAGTAAATCCAATATATGAAAATTCAAGTTTATAGAAAAAGGCCAATTTGAGCATTGTGGTTTTTAAAAATAGTAATTCTTTTAATGAGCAATTTCCCCTTGTGCACTTACTATTTGAATGCTCCAATACACCTTTTCATGAACAAGTACATTGCATTGTATGAAGCAAATAACTATTTTACTTCTGTTTATTCTGTCACATCTTAATTACATTTCATTGCTGAAAATGATAATTTTAATCACTTTTGTTTCTAAAGAGTTTTTTAAGACTCTGTATCTAAATTTTGAATCTTATCAAGTTACATTATTTATTTTTTTCCTCCTGAACGTGTAGACATTATTCATTTTTCAGGTTACTCTTACCTTTGTTTTCTTACTTAATTTCATGAGTGAACAACTTCGCCCCCATCCAAAGAGTAAACTCTGACAAGAGGAAACCTGATTTGTATTTATTTGTTTCTTATTCATTCAGTAATCCAGGAAATATTTATTGATCATCCACTATTTTCCATGGATTATACCAAGCCCTAGAAATATGTATCAATATACAGATAGAAGTGGTCCATGTACTCATACAGTTTTATTATTATTTGTTAAATCATAATTATCATAGGGGCTAATAGTTACTGAGAGCTTATGATATATCAGGTTAAATTGTTTGTTTTGAAACAGGGTCTTGTTAAGTTACTGAGGGCCTCAATAAATTGCTGAGGCTGACCTTGAACCTGTGATCCTCCTATCTCAGCCTCCCAAGTACTGGGATTACAGGCAGGCACTACCACACCTGGCAGGCTAAATATTTTATGTGGGAAATTTCTTGAAGTTTTCACCACAGCTTTCTGAGGTGGGTACTATTATCTGTGTGTGAAACATGAAGAAGTCATTTATTCACATGTTTTACCCCAGTAAGCTACCAAAATCAGATTCAGACATAGGTGCTCAGGTTCCAGAACCTGTGCTCTTGACCAGTCTACTGTATTTTACACAAAGACAATCCTTCAATTAGTGACAAATGTCATAAAGGAGAAGTAAAAAGTATTGTGAGAAATGATAATAAGAAGTTTGAGTTAGTCTTGGAAATAATAAATGCCTCTCTGAGGAAGACATTTTAGATGAGACCTTAGGGATGACTCGGAGTTGGCAAGGGAAAGAGGATTCCCCCAAAGGACATGCCAATGTCTTGAGGTAGGAAATGGGTAGGTGGTTAGAGAGACTGGAAACATGTGCTGAATTATGAATCCAATCGGTTGTGAGGGAATACTGAAGAATAGGGGAACTAGAGTACAGAAGCACTGGTCTCTCCCCACAGAAGCATAATTTGTTGAACATATAACTTTGCCTTGATGTTTTTGTTTTGTTTGTTTTGTGATACTGGGGATTGAACCCAGGGGCATTCTACCTCTGAGCTACACCCCCAGCCCTGTTTTATTTTATTCATTTATTGGTGCATTGTAATCAAAGATTTTGATGAGTTTCAGGGTGGCAGAAGCATACATGCATACAGTGCTCATTTAGCTCTCCCCCAATTCCCACCTGATTCCCTCCCCCTTCCCTCCTTCTCATGCTCACATAGTGACTGACTTTGATAAAGTTTGTGAATGTACATAATGTGCATTAGTGTATTTCCCTCTTACCCCTCCCATCTCCCTCAGTTAGGTCGCCTTCTTTACACATCTAAGGTTTCCCCTTCTTTGTCTGGAGTCCCTCCTATGCCCTATTCCCTCTAGCTTCCACATATTAGGGAGAACATCCAACTTTTCACTTTTTGTGACTGACTAATCTCGCTTAGCATAATGTTCTCCAATTCCATCCATTTCCCTGCAAATGGCGTAATTTTGTTCTTCTTTATGGCTGAGTAAAATTCCATTGTGTACATATCCCATAGTTTTGTGATCCATTCATCAGTTGATGAGCATCTTGGCTGGTTCCATAGTTTGGCAATTGTGAATTATGCAGTTATAAACATAGATACACATGCATTAGTCTGGTAGTTTGGTTTCAGTTCTTTTGAGTAGATGCCTAGAAGTGGTATTACTGGGTACTCCACATTGTTTTCCAAAGTGGTTGCACTAATTTGCAATCTCATCAACAGTGTATTAGAGTTCCTACTTCTCCACGTCCTCATCAGCATTTGTTGTTCTTTGTGTTTTTAATAATTGCCATTCTAATTGGGGTTAGGTGAAATCTCAGGGTAGTTTTGATTTGCATTTCTGATTGCTAATGATGTTGAACATTTTTTCATACATTTATTGGCCATTTGTATTTCTTCTTCTGTGAAGTGTCTATTTAGTTCACTTGCCAATTTTTTGACTGGGTTATTTGTTTTTTTAGTGGTCAGTTTCTTAAGTTCTCTGTATATTCTAGATATTAGTCCTCTATCAGAAGAGTAGCTGGCAAATATCTTCTCCCATTCTCTAGGCTCTCTGTTGAGGTTCTTGATAGTTTCCTTTGCTGCACAGAAGCTCTTCAGTTTAATGCAATCCCACATATTTTGAAACAGGTCTCACTAAGTTGCAGAGGACCTTGCTAAATTGCTAAGGCTGGCCACAAACCTGCGATCCTCCTATCTCAGGCTCCCAAGTACAGACTTGCCTTGATCTTAATTATGATAGCATCTATGTAACTAGATTTATTCATGTAAAAATACAAATAATGGGTAGATAATGCATTATTTTTTAGCCAGCTATAGCATAGTTAGGTGATTTCCTCTGTGTTCCTCAGTCTAGGTTAAAGAGATGTGGAGTATTTGAATCTATAAACCAGTTACTTAGTGTAGATAACTCTGGCATCATTTCAATTTATTATTACTAGTAAGGCTGTGATTCCATGAGTGTTTTTATTGTTGTCAATTGTTACTGGGTGTGGTGGTCATGGCAACCCATGGTCCATGGGAAGCAGGAAGAAAGGAAGGAATAGGTCTGATGTCCATGCTTCAGGAGCAGACACTAAGCAAAGAATGGCCAGAGGCCTGAAGCCAGGCAGAGGACGGCAAGGCCAAACTGCACTGACTCTGGAGTTCCCCTTGCTTCTAGCCCAAACAGGAAATCTGGGAGAGTGACACTGTGTGCCTGGAGGCAGGGTGGTTTGCATCTGAACCTCTAGCTGCGGGCAACCATGGTGTAAACTTCTTGAGTTTACACAAATACATTCTGTTCATTCATTTTTTATCCCTAGTGCCTAGAATAGTGCTGGCATTATAACCAGTAGGTGTTAGGAGCAGGTGCCTAGGCAGAAATCTTAAACACTGAGACAACATGGAAGGGAGAGGAGGAGTGCCCTAGGGATGTCCTTTGGAGAAAGGACCCTGGGCCTGCAGGGCAGTGGTTGAGATATATAGAGAACAACACTGGATCTCAGGAATCATCACTGCCTCCTGAGATACTACATCTGAGGAGGCCGGTCAATTCTAAACTTTCCTGGATGACAGGACTGTAATGCTGCTTTTCCTTTCTACATTTAGAATTGGTTTAGACTGATCTTTTGGGCACCAGCCATGATTATGTGCCAAGTACATACTCCTGGGGACCAGCTTTGTTAGTCCTCCCAATGATAATAGGTAGGCCCTATCATTGTCCCCATTCTGTAGATAAATAAACTGAAACTTAGAGACATTATTGAATTTGCCCAACATCTTAATACTGTGAAGCACTTAGCTACGATTCCAACCAGATATGGCTGCAGAGTTCCTATTCTTTATCACAACATTTTGCAACTTCTTAAAATCCATCTTTGCCTTCAAGGTGCTATGAGAACAAGACTGCAGCTAATAAGGAGGTAGATCCAATAGCAAACTGGCTCTGAATTTGTTCTGCAAAGGCAGTGCATTGTGCTCTCCAGGGTGTCGCACAGAGAACACATCCCCAGGTGTGAGGAGCTCAGAAAGCCTGAAGAAGCAAAACATTGGCTGACCAAGGGCACAAATCACAGTGGTGGAGAATTCACATTCAAAGATTTTAATCCATGACTTATTACCATAATTAATGATTTGTTGTTTTCTCTCACATGAAAATTAGTTTGTCAGATGTAGTAATTGAGGAAGCTAATTACACATAGCTGCACAAGGCCTGCCCCAGGCAAAATTGAATGTCTTTGGCTTTGATTTGTTACCTCCTTTCTTGGCAGCATTTCCTCCCTTCACAATTCTTCCCCCCCGCTACACACACACACACACACACACACACACACACATACACACACACACACACACACACGCCCAGGATTTTCATGCTGCCCTTATCTTTTCCTTCCAGAAGAAAATTAATGTAATAAATAATTTCATAATAGGGTTGGTTGGTAATTTAATAAATTACATGGTCTGGACATTTTTGTATTTACAAAAGGATCTCACTAAATGTGCTATGGTATCCTGGGTTGGAAACTGGGATGGAGTGGGAGGACATTATCAGAAAAACTAGTAAAACCTGAGTGTTAATTTCTTAGTATTAAATGAACCATAGTTATATAAGATGCTAACATTAGAATTTGGGCAAAGGGTATAGGGGACTCTCTTGTGTTGTCTTGGCAACTTTTCCATAAATACACAATTATTCCAAAATAAGACTTTTTTGTGTGGTAGTGGGGATTAATCCCTGGGGGCATTCTACCTCTGAGCTACACCCCCAGCTCTATGCTATTTTTTATTTTGAAACAGGGCCTCTCTAAGTTGCTGAGGCTGGCTTCAAACCTACAATCCTCCTGTCTTAACCTCCAAGTACTGGGATTACAGGCACATGCCACCATGCTCAGCTCAAAATAAGACATTTAAAATAGAAAATGGACCTTATGGAGGGGTCAATTAATATTTCAAAGAACAAATTAAGAAATTTCAGATATACAGGTCATACCACTTGAGTATATAAGGATAGTCCTATAGCTCTGGGCTCATTTACTTTCTTCAGACTCTTCGATTAGTTAACCATTGAATATTTCCTAGTTTTATAAATTTTGGATGCTACAAATTGTATCCAGGATAAGGATATTGTATATATTCTTCTTGCTGCAATAAATGATGTTAAAAGACAAAAAGCAAACTTTGAATTGAACTTGGAAAATAAGAAGTATAGCCATGTTTTCCTCATTAGGGAAGGGCTACTGATTCTAGAATTCAAAATTAGACAAACTAATTGATGTGCTGGAAAATGACTAATACCGAAGGACCAAGGTCACTAAGTTTCTACTATTTTGAAATATCAGAAGAATAACAAACTCATCTGGGCTTCAAATACTGACGCAGGGTATGTTCTTCATCTAATGGAACAACGGAAATCAGTGTTCTTCACGTGACCTGATTGAAGGGGAGAAGCGCTTGAGCACATACACTGAGTTCAATATCCCAAAAGAATTTACTGTGTTTAACCCCAGGGATATTGAAATTAGATAAGAGTTTAAAATAATGATTTCCCTCTTGGAATAGGTAGACGGGCAAGTTGGCATTGTGTCAGCTGAGAGAAAATAGACACTCATTCTATTATTTATACAAATTGACTAGTTTGGCAGTTGCTACAGCAATTAGCCATAATGAACTACAGAAAAATGAAAATATGACTTCTTTACCGTTATAAAAATTGGAATGTTTACATGAAGGCAGAGAATGCCACTACAAGAGCCCAACCTGTGTCAAAACAGTCTTCCTTGTAGAATGGAATTTAAATAGTGTCTGTCCACTGGGGCAGCGTTGTGGTGCTGGGCGATCATTCTCCTGCTCTTGAGTAAGAGGTTGGGCCTCACAGTTACACAGAAATTTAACCACCGGGCATGGTGGCGCACGCTTGTAATCCCAGTACTTTGGGAGGCGGAGACCGGAGGATCCGGGCTGGTGGCCAGCCTCAGCTCGCTCGCTCTCTCTCTCTCGATCTCTCTCTCTCTCTCTCTCTCTCTCTCTACCTAGTGAGGCCCTATGCAACTTCGTGAGACCCGGTTTCAAAATAAAGTATAAAAAATAGGGCCGGGGGTGTAGCGTGGAGGTAGAACACCCCTGGGTTCAATCCCCGGTACCGCAAAAAAAAAAAAAAAGAAATTTAACAGACTCTTTCTGTGACATACTTTTCACTTTTACCCATTCTGTCACCTGCCTTTGTACTAAAGGCTTTATTTTGGCAAAGTAGAGAAGTTCCTGAAATTGGATGATTTGTGCATGTCTTCCCAGCAAAGGGAAGGAAAAGAACTCACATAGTAGGTAATTCTAAAAGAACTAATTTTGCCAGGTATGGTGGCACATGCCTGCATTCCCAGTACTCGGGAGGCTGAGACAGGAGGATCACAGGTTGGAGGACAGTCTTAGCAATTAATGAGGCCCTCAACAACTTAATGAGACTCTGTTTCAAAATTTATTTAAAAAATAAATAAATAAAATAAGGCTGGGAGTGCAGCTCGGAGATATAATGCCCTGGGTTCAATCCCCAGTACTACAAAAAATAAAAAATAAAATACCTAATTTTTGGATTGACTCAACCTCCTTTGCTCTCCTAGGGGATCTCTGTCCTTTGATTTTGATTTTGAACTTTGATGTTTGTACCTTAATTTTCATCAACTACCATTTATCCACACAGGGTTTTCTCTAACAATATGTGCTCAATTCCAGGAAAGGCCTTTTAAACAAAAGGCTACATACGTCAACTTTCTCAACCCCAAGGGCTGTGTTAGACACAGCCTATGTTCAGAGAAAATGTGAGTCAGACAAGACAACTTTCCAAAAGCTGAGACTTACCTTGATCCCACAGTGACCATTTATACAGATGTCTGCTGCAGAATGTGATGTCAAATCTTACTTTTTTTTTGCCCAAAGCAATTCAGGAAGCTAGTTATGACTGTTTTTCAAAAATTGACTTCAATAGAAAATGCTAGTTGGCTATAGGAGATATTTTATATAGTTAAGCTCTTAGACATGAGCCAAATTTGAAATAGTTCTCATAGCATAAATGTCAAAATGCATAATATTCAACATCTAAACTGTAGGTTCAGTATAAATATACTTTTGATATGGACTGAGTTCTTTCAAACCTAAGCATCCGAAGTTCTTAACCAGGGGTGATTTTACCTGTGCTCCCAGAAGACACTGTTGATAGTGTATGGAGACATTTTTGTTGTTGTTGTTGTTGTCATACCTTGTATTTGGTGGTTATAGACCTTAGGTGTTACTAAATAGTGCATAATGCACAGGGCACCCTCTACAGCAAAGAATTATCCAGCTCAAACATCGGTAGTGCTAAGATGAAGAAAAAGTGAGATCAGAAAGTCAAGGGTCATATGTTTTCTCTCGTATGTGGAAGCTAGAACAAAAATAGGAAGCAAAAAGGACTTCAGGCAAATGAGGAGAGAAACCAGTAAAATAGTAGAAGGGGATTGGGAAAGGGAGGTGGGAGGGGAAAAACAAAGTTTGAGGAAGGGAACAGTTCAAATGAGATTCTGTCCATACAAGGTTTCATTACCAATCTCACTAATGCGTATAGGAAGGAAGGAAGGCAGAGAGGGGTGGGTGTATGGAGGGAAATACACCAAATGATGTGTGCATGTATGCTTGTATCACTTTGAAGTATAATTACATTGCACCAATAAAAGTATAAAAATCTGAAAAAATACTTTTGAAATAAAAAAAGAAACTCTGCTTTTATACCAGCTTATAAAAAAAATGCCTATACCCGAGACCACTTTGCAAATGCATTATTTCATGGTATCCTTTTAGGCTCATAGTAGAATCCCACTTCATTGAAAAGTCACTCTTTCTGGCTGTTGTTATGAGTTAGATATACATGAGACTCACCTCTACCAAAGAAAATGAAAAACCAAGGGGAATGGAGCCAACAAGATAAACATAATCCTTACTAAAGGGCCTCTGATTGTGGAAAGAAGGAATAAAGCAACTTGTGGATAGTGATGATTGTTACAAGAATGGAAGATGATGCTAGGAGGGAGGGTGATGTATTTCTGACTCACTGGGAAAATGGATAGCAGCTTACCTGTTCAGATCAGTAGTTTTCAAGCCCGGCTACAATCACATATGCCTGAGTTCCATGCTCAGAGATTCTGGGTTGAGGATTACCCTTGGAAGAATTTCATATTTTCTGCTGTGGTCACTGCTTGTGTTTTTTTCTTTTTTTGTGTGTGTGTGGTACTGGGCTTGTTTTTATTGGGCTGGTAAGCAGCTCTTAGGAGCCTTCTCTTATTCCAAAATTAGACTCTCTAGTGGCAAAACAGGGAATATCACCAGGAATCCCACCCAAATGCTCTAGCAACATGGCAATACTGGAGTTTGCTTGAAATGCTGAGATCCAGTTTAATCCTGGTTCTGTACAGAACTCAGAGAACGAATTTCTAGGTGAGGAGGACACAGAAAAAAAAAAGGAGCTTTCATCCAGATAGCATCCTAAGCCTTCATATTGGTTATTTCAGTTCTATAACTTATCAAAAATTGATACATATGACTGCTTTGAATGTACATGGAAGAGTGGTAGTTTTGCAAGAGCAAGGCCAAAGGGCTTTGCTATAAATATGCTGGATAATTTAAGGGGACTTTCAATTAATCATTACATCAATAATTTAATGTATTTTCTTTCATCTAAATGTGTCCTTAGGCAGGTAAGAGAAGCACTACTTACACTTTGCAAAAGAAAAAGTATTCTTTCCCTGAGTTCAAACTTGCATGTAATATGTAGAAACTTTGGTTTAATTGAAATTTGGTTGTAATTTGAGGCTTTATAGTTTCCTTGGGCCACCTACTGAATTCTTTTTAATGAGCACTGAAGGATAAGCTTTAAAAGATACCCCGCTCCATTTGCTGGATGTCTCGAGCAACGGAACACTTCTTTTTGTCCAATATAACATCAGCCTCAAGAAATTAGAGATGTCCCCCCACACACCTCACTGTCCTTAGTAGTGATGATTATGTACCCATGTCCTATTAACTTATCTACAGCCTTCTAGAATATTTTCAAATTTATTTTAATAATAGCTTTATTAAGATGTAATTCATATGGCATAAAGTTCACCCTTTCAAAGTATACAACTAAGTGATTTTTACAACCACAAAGTTGTACAATCACTATAAAAATTTCATAACATCCTCATCATTCCCAAAAGATACCCTGCACCCATAAGCAGTCACTTTCCATTTTCCCATCTCCTAAATCCCTGGAAACCACTGATCTACTTTCTGTTTCTATGCATTTGCCTATTCTGGACATTTCATATATATGGAATCATACAATGTGTAGCCTTTTATGACTGAATTTTTTCACTTAGCACATGTTCATGGTTCATTCATATTGTAGCATGAACATTACTTCATTCCTATTTATGGTTGAATAATATTCCATTTTATGAATATACAGTTTTTATTTAGCCATATATCTGTTGATGGACATTTAAGTTCCACTTTTGCCAGTTATGAATAATGCTCCTAATAACATTTGTGTATTCATTTTTTTTTGTTTGAACATATGTTTTCAGTTCTCTTGGTATATACCTACAAGTGGAATTGCTGGGCCATAGAATAACTCAATGCTTAACATTGAGGTATTGCTAAACTGTTTTCCAAATTGGCTACACCATTTTACAGTCCTACCAGCAATATATGAGGGGTCTATTATCTTAACATCCTCACTAAAACTACTAATGTCTATCTTTTTAATTTTACTTTGTAGGGATAGTATCTCATTATGGTTTTGATTTTCATTTCTCTAATGACTAATGATGTTGAGCATATATTCATGTGTTAATTGCCCATTTATATGTCTTCTTTGGATAAATGTCTATTTAAGTCTTTTCCCTGTTTTAAAATTGAGTTATTCATCTTTGATTGAGTTGTAAGTATTTTGAATATATACCAGATACAAGTTCCTTACCAGATACCAGACCTGGAAATATTTTCTCCCATTCCGTGGGTCATCTTTTTACTTGATGGTATCCTTCATTCCACAAAAGTCTTTAATTTTGAAGTTATACTTATATGTTTTTTTCTTTTTTGTTGTTGTGCTTTACATGTTATATTTAAGAAAATATTACTAAATCCCAGGTCTTGATGATTTATTCCTTTATTATTTTAAAAATGTATAGTTTTAGAGCCGGGCGTGGTGGCGCACGCTTGTAATCCCAATACTTTGGGAGGTGGAGACCGGAGGATCCGGGTTTGGGGCCAGCCTCAGCTCTCTCTCTCTCTCTCTCTCTCTCTCTCTCTCTCTCTCTCTACCTAGTGAGGCCCTCTGCAACTTCGTGAGACCCGGTTTCAAAATAAAGTATAAAAAAAAATAGGGCCGGGGGTGTAGCGCGGAGGTAGAACGCCCCTGGGTTCAATCCCCGGTACTGCAAAAAAAAATTATTATAGTTTTAGTTATGATATTTAAGTCTATGATCCATTTTGAGTTAATTTTTATACATGGTATGAGGTAGGGGTCCAACTTCATTCTTTGGCATGTTGATATCCAGTTGACTGAACATCATTTGTTGAAAAGACCTCTCTCCTCATGGAATTCTCTTGGCTCCCTTTCAAAAATTAATTTACCCAAACTATAAAAGTTTGTTTATAGATTTTCAGTTCTATTTCATTGATCTATATGTCTTTTTCTTTTTTTTTTTTTTTTGGTACTGGGAACTGAATCCAGGGGCATTCTACCTCCAAGCTACACCCCCAATCCCTTTTTATTTTTATTTTATGTTATTTTATTTTATTTTTGCAGTACTGGGGGGTTGAACCCAGGGGCATTCTACCTCCAAGCTACACTCTCAGCTGTATTTTTTATTATTTATTTTGAAACAGGGTCTCACTAAGTTGCAGAGGGCCTCACTAAGTATCTGAGGCTGGCCATAAACCTGCGATCCTCCAGTCTCAGCCTCCCAAATACTGGGATTACAAGCGTGTGCCACCACGCCCAGCTTTTATTTTTTATTTTGAATCAGGTTCTCCACTAAGTTGCTGAGTTTCTTGCTAAGTTGCTGAGGCTGGTCTTGAACCTGTGATCCTCCTGTCTCAGCCTCCCAAGTATTGGAATTATATATGTGTGCCACCACACCCAGCCTATATGTCTTTTTATGGCAGAATAATACTATCTTGTTAACTATAACTTCATAGTACATTTTGGAATTAGGAAATATAAATTCTCCAACTTTCTTCTTTATCAAGATTATTCTGACTCTTCTGAACCCCTTTTATTTCTATTTGAATTTTTTAGGATCAGTTTGTCAATTTCTGGAAAATACCCAGTTGGAATTTTGCAAAGTATTGTTCTGAACCTAAGATCCATTTGGGTAGTATTGCCATCTGAACATTACTAAGTCCTCTGACCCATGTACATGAGGTGCCTTTCCATTTATTTAGTTATTAAAATCTTCTTTGTTTTCAACAGTGTTTTACAGTTTGTTATGTGCAAGTCTTGCCTGCCTTTTGAAAAATTTATTCTTATTATGTTATTCTTTATAATATTATGATAAGTGGAATTGCTTTTTAAATTTGTTTTGGGGTTATTTATTGATAGTGTACAGAAAAAAACAACTTATTCTTATATATTGGTCTTGTACTTTATAATATTGTTGGATTTATTTATTACTTCTAATAGTTTTCTTGTGAATATATTCATTAGTGTTTTCTATATACAAGATCATGTCATCCAAAAATAAAGATATTTTTACATCTTTTCCACCCTGGATATCTCATATTCCTTTTAACTGCCTGATTGCCCTGGCTAGACCTCTAGTAAAATGTCAAATAATAATGGCAGGAGCAGAATTTTTGTCTTGTTCATGATCTTAAAGGGAAATTTTCAATCTTTTCTCTAGTAAATGTGATATTGGCTTTGTAGATGTTATTTATGAAGTTGGAGATGTTCACTTGTATTCCTAGTTTGTTGAGTGATATTGTCAAGAAAGGGTATTGGAAATTTTCAAATGATTTTACTGTAACTGTTGAGATGGTCATGTGTTTTTTATCTCTATCCTATAAATATGATTAAACATTAATTTTTGTACATCAAACCAACCTTGTATTACTGGGATGAATCTCACTTGGTCAAGATGTATACTTCTTTTTGTATGTTGCTGAATTTGATTTGCTGGTATTCTGTTTATAATTTTTGTGTCTATATACATAGGGGATATTTGTGAAGTTTTCTTTTTCTGTGATGTCTTTGTCTGCTTTTGGTATATTAGCCTCATGGAATGTATAGAAAAGTATTCTTCCCTTCTCATGTATTTTTAGAAGAGTTTATAAAAAGTGTATTCCTTAAAAATTTTGTAGAATTCACCAATGAAGCCATTTGAGATTTTCTTTGTGGGAAGTTTTCCTTGTTACTAATTCAATCTTGTTTACTTATTAGTCTATTCAGATTCCCAATTTCTTCCTGAATCAGTTTAAGGGCTTTATGGTTTTCTAGAAATTGGTCAACTTCATCTTTCTAATTATCTAATTTGTTGTTAATTTGGCTATCTAATTTGTTGGCATGTAACTATTCATAGTGTTTCCTTATATCCTTTATATTTCTGTAAAACAAATAATATTATCCCCTCTTTCACTCTTGATTTTAGTAAATTGGTCCCCCTCCTTTTTTTTTTCTTAGTAGTTTAGCTAAGGGTTGGTCTATTTTGTTGTTCTTCTAAAAGAATCAATGTTTTGGTCTTTAAAATCCATAGGTTGTCTCTGTACACTGTTAATAGTTTCCTTTGCTATACAGAAGTTTTCTAGTTTTATTTAATCCCATTTGTCTAATTTTGCTTTTGTTGCCTATGATTTGGGGGTAACATTTAAAAAATCATTACCTAGACCAATGTTGTGTAGCTTTTTTCCCCTATTTTCTTCTAGTAGTTTTATAGTTTCTGGTCTTACATTTAACTCTTTAAATGTAAATTAAACTTGATTTTTGAGTGTGGTGTTCATCTGCATTTGGATATCCAGTTTTCCTAGCACCATCTGTTGAAGTGACTGTCCACCACATATTTTTTAGACTTTTGTAGTGGGAGGGAATAGGGTGGGATTGGAGGGAGGGCTAAATGAGCAATGCGTGCATGTATGATGTTGATACCCTGACATATATCAAAATTTATAATTATAATGCACCAATAAATGAATATAAAAAATCAGTTGAGCGTAAACATGTGGATTAATTTCTGGGTTTTCTATTCTGTACCATTAGTCAGTGTATCTTTTTGTTGTTGTTGTTGTTAGTACCATGCTGTTTTAATTACTATAGTTTTATAGTATAGTATGAAATCATAGTATGCTACCTCCAGCTTTGTTATCTTCCTTTTCTTAAAAGGACAATAATTCTATTATAGGGGTCCAACCTCATGACTCATCTAAACATAATTATCTCCCAAAGGCCTGACTCCTCAATACCATCAAATTGTGGGCTACGGATTCAATATAATAATTTTGAGGGGACATAAACATTGAGTCCATAAAAAAGCTATAAATGTTTATGCTCTTAATTCAATTACCCACCTCTGCAAATCCATCTTAAAGTGCAAGAGATAGGGTCAAATGTTTAACACTTCATTGAAAATATTGTAAACTAGAAAAATTCCAACAATAGTAGAATAGTTAAAGAACTTATGATACAGTTATATAATGGAATACTATTTAGACTTTAACGATCTTGTCTAAAATATTTAATTTAGGAATTATTTATAATAAGTACTGAATATGAAGGGATAGAAACTTGGTTTTAGGCAAGCAATTTTTTAAAAACTTTACATTTAAGAATTAATTTTATAAACTACCAGAGTACATAGTTCACTAAAATATTAATACTGATTATCTTTTCCTGTCATGAATATGAATAACTTTATTTCCTCATTATACTTTATTTAAAAAATTTCATAATATACATTTTATAAAATAAAATTTTCAGTATTATATCCTATATTAGATTCTTACCTTATAACTTATTTCTTTCAAAATTACCATTATATGTACTCTGGCAGGGTTTCTTTGTAAGAAAGCAAGAATATTATCCTAAATTGTTATGTTTGATTTACCAGGTCAGAAATCATATCCTTTATAGTTGGGCATGGTGGTGCCTGTAATTCTAGTACTTGGGAGGCTGAGACAGGAGGATCACAAGTTCAAAGCCATTGTACAGTTCCTTAGTGAGAGTCTCTTTCAAAATAAAAAAATAAATAGGGCTGAAGATGTAGCCCAATGGTTGAATGCTCCTGGGTTCAATCCCTAGTACCACAAGAAGAAAAGAAAATAAGTAAGAGAAGAGAAATAACCTTTATTAGAACTGCCATTGGTTTTTGTCCCAATCATATAATATTTAAGTCTTCCCTTTTCCCCTTTTTAGGATCAAAAGTAGCTTTTGATATATTTAGGATATCCCTTTAATTTCCTTTCAATTTTATGGCAGTATTTTCTGAAATGATCAATCAGAACATCATTATTATAATTCCTTGCATTTTTACAATGTTTTCACAGAGTTGATCTCGTCTGATTTTCACTAGAGCCCTGATAAATGAGTAGCATGAGTTTTCTAGATCTGTCTCAAAAAGTAAACACTGGTTTAAAAGTCAAAATAACAAGTCAAATCATTGATCCATGGTGTGAACTCATATCTTCTGATTATAAATCTATTGCTTGAACCCTAGTCAGTTTATTTTATAAGTTAAGGAAAGGAGATACCCAGAAGCTAAGTGATATAGATTATATGGTGGAAAGATTGAATGCCAGACCCAGAACAAAACCCCCATCCTTAGGTATCTGAAGCTGGTGTTCTTTCTTTTAGTCCACTCACATTAAGACTCAAATACTTTGCATGGGGTTTTCAACACAACTCTTGAATTCACTAGCTAGTGGCTAACATAATTTGACAGAGGGTTTCTTTGGAATTGGGGTCTTTTTACTGGTTTTTGTCCTTCTCTTGCCTAAGGATGCCCCTGAGGCAAATTCCCATAAGTATACTGTTAAAAGGTATTTAAAACAGCTGAGGCATTCAAGTAGCTTTCTTTGTTGACTTTTAGTGATTTAAAAAGATGTTATAAAAAGCATTTTTATTTTGAAGTTTAGAAGGCATTTCTGAAGCACAGTTGTTTCAAGAGTACTCTGGAAGATGTTAAATGCAGACAATGTGTGGCAGTGATAAAGCTAATGTATCAGTTCATTTATTCTTACTGTTCTTATTGTTAACTGAGGTCCAAAATAAATCTTACTTATAATCATGTTTATCTTGACCATCTATATTATCATCTGTCTTTTTCATAGTGTTTCTTATGCAATCACTTGATAGTTATTAAAGCATTTAACGTTCTATATTAAGTGGAACAAAGACTAATCCTACACATATTCTGCAAACATTTACTGCGTGGCTGCTACCATGAGTGAACAGTGTCCCTTATCCGAAATGCCTGGGACCAGAAGTGTTTTAGATTTTGAACTTTGGAATATTTGAATGTATATATACATAATGAGATATCTTGGACATGAGACCCAAGTCAAAACACAAAATTTATCTATGTTATCTATACAACTTATACACAGTGTTTGAAAATAACATATACAACATTTTCAGTGCATTTTGCCTGTGGCCTGTCACATGAGGTCAGGTATGGAACTTTCCACTTGTGGTGTCATGTTGGTGCTCAGAAGGGTCGTATTTTGGAGCATTTGGGATATCATATTTTTGGAACAGTGATGTTCAACCTGTACTCTCAGATAAACATAAACTATGTAGAGCAGATGAAGAACATAGACCCTATATCTCAGTTTCAGTAGTTAACGTTGCTGGTTCACTTGGAAGTTAAGTTACCATTAAGCATTAATTTATTTTCCCTATTTAAATTATTTTACCCAGCTGTTCTTTCTCTTGTTAATAAAATTATACTCTTAACAGGGTTAAGCCAGGTATTTGGTGATCTTTAAGGACAGATATTGTGATTACTAGATAATTACCATTAATGATGAAATTTGTTGTTTTCAGAGACAGAAAGTATTTATACATTTGATAGATGGAAAAAATGCTCTGATTTCAGAATAAAAGATGTCATTTTAAAAATAATGAGAGCAATAAAGTTTTTTGTTGATTTTTTAATCTTTTTTCTTTCTTCTTTTTTGTTGCTGTTCTTGTTGGATTTTTGTTTGTTTGTTTTTATTTTTTGTACCGGGTATTCAACCAAGATCATTCTACTTCTGGGTACTACACCCCAGCCTTATTTTATTTTTTATTTTGAAACAGGGTCTTGCTAAATTGCTGAGAGTCTCATTAAGTTGATGAGACTGGCCTTGAACCTGCAACCTTCCTGTCTCAGCCTCCCAAGTACTGGGATTACAGGTGTGCACCACCATGCCTGGCTGAGAGAAGTAAAGTTTTGAAAAGCAAAACACTGTGAAAGCATGCATAAACTTTTACTCATTTTGCAATGGCTGTGGAATAATTGAAATTAAGAGTTTAATATAAAATAATGTCTCCCTGAAGTTATTCATTACTCCTTTTTGTGTGTTTTAAAGCATTTGAGGGTTTTTTGGTTGTAATAAATGTCAAGAAGTATCCCCAAAATTGAAAGTACTGTAATTTGCTGATGACAAGGGTACAAGAAGTTTTACAAGTAAATATGATTCCTTTGAAAACCGAACTTACCAAACCCAGAACATCTCTTTCTTTTCTCATGTTCCACATAGTTTCTGATTAATAAATGCCCTTTTATCTGTGGATGGAGAATACCTAGTAACTTACCAGAGCTCTTGAGTAAAGCTGTAAAGAAAGGTGGGAGAAGTAACCTACTGCTGGGGGTAGAGTACATTGTCCTAGGCACTAAAATGAAGCAGTGGAGATGAATCCTCATGTAGATCTGTGGGCAGATCAATTCATTAAATAAATAAACAATATACTTGGGCATTTAGGCATTATCACAGTTATATTAAAACCCTTTTGTATTCCTATTTGGAAACTAGGTTGCAATACTGACCATTGGGAATCAATAGTGAACTGAAAAATGCTAATAGTTTTATTTCCTTCTATGTTTAAGTCATTATGACTAGTGCCTTATGGGGGATATTTTCTTTTTAATTAATGATTCCTACTATTTCAGAAGCTTGAACTCTATTCAGGTTGAGAGATTAAATACCCAAAGAGTGACTATTAACATCTTTCAGTAATAGTTGTTATTTTAAGTTATCCCTGTCCTCCCATAGGGAATCCGGAGTCTCCAGTGATTACAGAAGTTGCCCAAAGTCATATGGTGGTCTCTCATTGCAGAGACTGTCAGTCCTGGGCTGCGGCATAATGCACACTCGATTCTTAAATGCACCGGGTAGACAGTTGCTCTGGTTCAGTTAAGATGAGACTATGTATACTTCTACCACCCTGAAACCCATCAAGATGTATGATAACAATGCACCAATAAAAAAATAAATTAAAAAAATTTTAAAAAAGATGAGACTATCATATGTTCTTTTAAAATCATAACACAAAGGCTATTCTAAGCACTAAATATGGTAATCATGATGAGCTTTTGTAATTTGGGGGGAATCTATGGAGCTTTTTGAATTACAGATTATTATAGTACAAGTGATTTTAAAATTACTTATTTAACAGGGACTCTTGTTAGCAGGCTTGCTTTGGAGATCTATGTGTCTTCTGAGCATATGATAAATACTTACTAGAAACTTTTTCAAGAAATGTGTTTTTCTCTCCAGAACAGTAAACAATGAGGATATTTTCTGAACTCCTCTGAAAAATTATTGCTGATTATGGGAAATTCAGTGCAAATAGTACTAATGTAGTTATTAGCACCATACATTTGATGGGCCTTCCCCAAAAAGAGATCTATAAATTACATAAAATGACAATTATGAAAATGAATAAGGCCTGTAACCATATACCATAGCTACATATTCTTATATGAAAAATGTATGAAGGGTTGAAAATTGGAGGACCTGACCTCTAAAGTCTTTTAATTCTGAGTTATTATGCTTTTAGCATTTTTTTTTTTTGCGGTACCGGGGATTGAACCCAGGGGCATTCTACCTCCGCGCTACACCCCCGGCCCTATTTTTTTATACTTTATTTTGAAACCGGGTCTCACGAAGTTGTGGAGGGCTTCACTAGGTAGAGAGAGAGAGAGAGAGCTGAGGCTGGCTGTGAACCCGGATCCTCTGGTCTCTGCCTCCCAAAGTACTGGGATTATAAGCATGTGCCACCACACCCGGCCTGCTTTTAGCATTTTTGAATACATATATATGTATATATACACATACAAATGTATAAATATATATACATATATATATTAAATAAATATGTTTCCATAGAAGGTTTGAAATCAATGCCTTGATTCTGCAGGTAAGCCACGATGAATGATTTTATGGCTGTAAGTATGTTCAAAGTAGGCTTGCTATCATTGACATTAGTCACATGGGGGGGGAATGCAGAGCAGATATCTCATAAGATAAAGCAATGGAACCTATGTTACTGCTGGTCACCTGGGCTTCCCTTCCTTCCTCTCCCAATGATAACATGCTAATATGAAGACCTTTAAAACTACTAACCAGGCACCTACCATAGGTGGGACATTTTCATATTAAAATGTCATCTGAGGGATTAAAGTTTTGAAAGAAAGTGGTGCATGTGAAGATTATCTGCCCACATGTGTATGTACACTGGCTCCCTATAAAGCTTGGTCAGTGGTGTGGCTGAGAATGATATCCAGCACTCGCATTTTTGGGATGAAACAGGAGAGAAGTGAGGGAGAGGTCATGGGGCTGTTAGAGGAAATGTGACAGAGCTGAAAGGGACTGCAATGAGCTGATTAGAAGTTGAAGGACTCATAGAACACTGTGGGAGAGAGCCGGGCGTGGTGGCGCACACTTGTAATCCCAGTACTTGGGAGGCTGAGACAGGAGAATTGCAGGTTCGCAGCCAGCCTCAGCTACTTAGTGAGGTCCTCTGCAACTTAGTGAGACCCAGTTTCAAAATAAAAAAATAGGGCTGGGGGTGTAGCTCGGAGGTAGAATGCCCCTGGGTTCAATCCCCAGTACCTCAATTAAAAAAACAACGATGTGGGCTAAGGAATCAAGAGAAAAAAATTTTTTTTTTTTTTGCGGTACCGGGGATAGAACACAGGGGCGTTCTACATCTGCGCTACACCCCCAGCCCTATTTTTTATGCTTTATTTTGAAACCGGGTCTCACGAAGTTGCGGAGGGTCTCACTAGGTAGAGAGAGAGAGAGAGACAGGGAGAGAGAGAGATAGAGAGAGAGCTGAGGCTGGCGGTGAACCCGGATCCTCTGGTCTCCGCCTCCCAAAGTACTGGGATTACAAGTGTGCACCACCACGCCCAGCGAAATGGTATTTTTAAAGATAAATCCCATGGGGTTGCTGACCAGGTGGCCAAATTTCCAACTAGAAAGAGAAAAGAAGTGTGTTTGTCCAAAAGGAGGTTAAATAAAAGGGCTTAGCGGTAACTGGAAGGGTTGGAATAGAGAGCACAAGCCAGAGACTTTGAAGGTCAGAGCCAGAAAACGGGCTTTCCTTCTAAAAGAGATTGAAAGTTACCATCATATCTTTAAACCACATTGGTATAGCCAGGCACAGTGGCACATGCCTGTAATCCCAGTACTTGGGAGGCTCAGACAGGAGGATCACCAGTTCAAAGACAGCCTCAGCAACATAGTGAAACTCTGAGCAACCTAGTGAGACCCTGGTTCAGAACAAAAAATGAAAAGGGCCAGGGGTGTAGTTCACCCCTAACACCAAAAATCCCCAGCACCAAAAAAAAAAAAGTTAGTGAAAATTTGATGGAATGCTTAAAAGCAGGGTTCTACACTCAGACTGCCTGGGTTTGCATTCTGACTTTACCTCCAGTTGTGTGACATTTCTAAATCAAGCTGGGCATGGTGGCGCACGCTTGTAATCCCAGTACTTGGGAGGCTGAAACCGGAAGATCCGGGTTCACGGCCAGCCTCAGCTACTTAGTGAGGCCCTCCGCAACTTAGTGAGACCCTGTTTCAAAATAAATAACAAAAAATACGTCTGGAGAAACCCCTGGGTTCAATCTCCAGTACCGCAAAAAAAAAAAAAAAAATGTAAATCATACAATGGCTCTGTGTCTCAGGAAAATGGGGAGAATAGCACCTACATCACATGGCTGTTGTCAGGATTAAGTTGATTTATGGAGAGCCGTATAACAATGCTTTCTACTTTTCCCATGCAGACAACTTCAGGTAATGGCACTGAGCACATGCCATGCAGTGCTCCTCAAGCCAGTTTTTAATTGCCAAGCTGTTATTAACAGGCCTGGTGTTGGGAGACTGAGACAGGTAGATCAAAGGTTTGAGACCAGTGCATGTGAATTTAACGAGACCTTGTTCCAAAATAAAAAATAAAGCTGGACAGGGGTGTAGCTCAGAGTTAGAGCACCCCTGCATTCAATCCCCACCAAACCAAACCAAACATGCCATGTGACCTGCAACAGGTTAATACTCTTGCTGGGCCTTAGGTTCCTGATCCACATTCTGTAAGAGTTAGACTAGTTCACTGGTTTTCTTTTCTTTTCTTTTCTTTTCTTTTTTTTGCGGTACCGGGGATTGAACCCAGGGGCATTCTACCTCTGCGCTACACCCCCAGCCCTATTTTTTATACTTTATTTTGAAACCGGGTCTCACGAAGTTGCAGAGGGCCTCACTAAGTAGAGAGAGAGAGAGAGAGAGAGAGAGAGCTGAGGCTGGCCGCGAACCCGGATCCTCCGGTCTCCGCCTCCCAAAGTACTGGGATTACAAGCGTGCGCCACCACCCCAGGCAGTTCACTGGTTTTCGAAACCTCCTTAAAGCCCTGAAAGTTTCAGAAAAATGCACCAGGAAGATGTGAGGAATGGGTGGTGGGAGCATGTTGGACGAGGAGAGGGAAGCCCACAACTTCAAAGGCCAGGACTCCTCTGTTTTCATCTTACAGTTTCTTCTCTGTTTGCAGAATGAGTACCACTGCTGAAGAAATTCTGACTAGAGAAACTCAAAGGTTCTTCAGTTTCAATTATTCTATACTTCCTATGAAATTTGTTCATTGAGCTGAAGTACCAGAAATAAGTATATGAAGGAAAGCAACAAATCCTAAATCTGAGAAAATTGAATAATGGGAAGCCAATATGGACTGCTCTCAAGGCTGAGCAGTGACTAAGATTTTTTGGTATCTCTGAAACAGAGAAAAGGGGAAACTTCTGTTGGGCATATCTTACCTTTACACTTTGACTCATCTTGTTCCGGGGAGCACAGATTGGCACAATAACTACTAAGTTTGTGGACCGACAAGAAAGATTGTGATAGGAACATTACATGCTTACAATCAGAAGATAACCAAAACAGATAATTATTTAAACATTGTACACTGTAGGAGTTTGGGTGGTGGTTAGTGATTTCTGGAAATAATCTCCCTTCCAAAGCAAATGTCATATTAAAATTCTACATTTATGATCTTCGTGTTGCTATTTAGAAGTACATGCGGTCTCAGAAGCATTTGGCTTGATTGTTTTGAAGAATGCATTTTGGTAAATAAAGTCACCATGTTCACAATATGGGAACCAGTACTGATGAATGAGTCTGTAGGGCATGTTTATGGCTTCACCGGCCAGTTCTTTAGTCCTTGTTTTCAGGTTTCCAAAAGCTAAGGAAAACCTACAAACATATGTGAATACACAGAGAAAATGGTAGCATCTGTTTCTCTATAATTTTGATAATGATTAATATGCAATAACAAGGGCTGATTCTCTCGATGGACTTCTCATACACTGTGATCTGAAGGCCACCCAATGATTTTTCTCTCCAATTATATCTCTCCTCCACCATTCAAAGTGTTCACTTATTATGTGATTGTGTGTATGAGGATGTTAAGATATATTTTCACAGTTTCTCTGCTTCAATAATTTAGCTGGAAGCAACATAATGTATTAATACTTCAGCATGGATTAATTTATCAGATGACTTTCAAAGTTAGATCCTGGGTATTGTCACAAGGGATTAGTAACAATTCCATGGATGATAAAATCTGAAAGGTTTGCAACATGAAGTGGGAGGGGACATCCACTTGGGGGCCAGAGTAGGGAATGTTGGGAGCCAGGAGGTCCTGTTAAGCTAAAAAAGGACAAGATATTGACTGACATGCCAGACATGGTGGCACATGACTGTAATCCTAGTAATCTTTCTAATCCAAGTACTAATCCTAGTACTTGGGAGGCTAAGACAGGAGGATCATAGGTTTGAGGTCAGCCTTAGCAATTTAGGGAGACCCTCGGAAAATTAGGAAGACCTTATTTCAAAAAATAAAAATAAAAAGGGTTGGGGTGTAGCTCAGGGGTAGAATGCCCCTGGGTTCAATCCCCAGCACCACAAAAAAAAAAAAAGATATTGACTGAAGGTTATCTCATGGACAAGAAATGCAGAGTCCAATCTCTGCCCTCCCAAGAGCTAGCACAGTGTGATGCACATAATCCATCTTCAGAAAATAATGGCTGAATCAAATTATTTGTCATAGGGTGATTTGGGCAAAAAGTAAAGTCAAGATTTAATGTTAATTTTTTAGTAAAACATTTTAACTTATTTTCTAAAATCGAGTTTCTTAAGGAAACATGATTTTCTATTCTAACTTCATTTCTGTAATATGTTTTATACCAAAAGGATTATTTTTAAAGGAAAACACTTCATTTATACAGCATAAATAATTCTTCCTTTAATAAGACATTTCCTATTATAGCCATTGAATAACACACCTGCTGCAAGGATGTTATTTTTTTCAACACTCCATGTGCACAGCTCTGATTAGAGAAGGGAAAAGATGCACATCTTCTGCAAGTGGTGAATTAGACCCAGTGGGGGAGGGGTAAGGGGGTGTTTTATTCTGGAAGATTTTATTATGAAAGCTCTGAATAGCACATTTTTTAAAAAATACATTTTAAAAATACATTTTAAAAAATGTAGTTCTTTGCCTCTACTCTCTCTGTTATGGTGACTATTGATTTCAGGGGGAAAAAAGTACCTTAAGAGCATCTATCTCTCATTCTAATATTATTACCCCACAAAATACTTTATAGCAACATCTCCTGAAGAAGAAAATTTAAGAAGCATCCTTCCCATAATTTTTCTCGCATCCAAGCTTTGCTGTTTTCAGAATAAGTCCACAAATGTTACAATATCTTTATAAAGTAAGAGCAGAAGCTAATTAACAACCCAGGTACCTTGATGTAAGCTTTCATTCTGTTGGCCATTTATATCCCTGTCCAGATGCACTCCTCTTAAAAGTCACAACTGGAAAGTAAACTTTAAGAATAAAGTTTTTAAAAATGGTTTAAATTAAACCTAATTTAAAAATTATATTAGCACCAATCATATTGTAATGTTCGAATTAAACTTTTTTTCTATTCATTTCCAGGGCTACAGCAACACACAGGGGCCAGGTTATTTTCAAAGACGCATTAGCACAGCAGTTGTGTGAACAAGGAGGTAAGAGTCATATTTCACTTGTTTGTATTGGTTGTGTCCAAATTACTCATGGTAGGTCCTATGTTCTATGTACAGAGTAAGCATTTCATTACTATTACTTGATCAGGATGCTTTCAAAATTGAATTACTAACTATTTTACATCCCTAGTAATAACCTATTTAGTAACTATTAATAAAGATCTGTAGACTTCTAAAAATACTAAGTTTGGAAAAAACAAGCCAAAAGAAAGCGTATCCTGTTTTCAAAATTTTTAATAATGAATCACCTTTAGTTATTCTAGAAACACAATCTTAATTTGTTCCTCCTACCTCTTGAGCTTCCATCCAACTTTGTGTCTCCATTGTATCATTAATCAGTTCATATAGAATTTTCCCCCAAAAGTGATGGGTGCTGCCCTGGAACTGAGCTTCTCAAGTATAGAGGCTGTGCCTCAATGATGTGTGTGTGTGTGTGTGTGTGTGTGTGTGTGTGTGTGTGTGTGTTACTGGGGATGGAACACAGGCACATTCTGCCTCTGAGCTACACCCCCAGTCCTATTTTACTCTTTTATTTTGAAACAGGGTCTCACTAAGTTGCTGAGGCTGATCTCAAACCTGCGATTCTTCTGCCTCAGCCTCTCAAGTACTGGGATTACAGGCGTGTGCCGCCACACCCATCTCTCAATGATCTTTGATTCCCTAGAAGCTGACATAGTGTCTGGCATGTAATAGCCACTCCGAATTTTTTGCTAGATTGGGTGATTATAAGTTGGCCTCATTCCTTCATTAAGCATCTTGATGAGTACATCTGAAGCTGGTCTTTGTAAATGTCATGCTATTTTCAATGATCATCATAGATGTAGGATTGATTTCTGCTTAGACTATTTTGGGGAATTTCTTAACTTCAAAATTACATTATTGAATTTAAAGGAAATTTCTACTAATTATTTTTCTGATCAAGAAAATTTAATGGGTTTAGGAGAAAAATGGGAAAAAATTATATTGGATTTTGAAAATCCTAGGAAAGTACCATTTATTATTTGTTGTTTCTATAAATACATATACATAATTAATGTGAATTTATCTAAGTATTGTGATATTTGATGATTATTGCTGACAAACTTCTGATTATTTACTTATGTAATTCTTGAATCAGAAAACTCTATTTTCAGACATGTTATCAATATTCTTTGACTAAATAGACTTTATTCTGTGACTTTTGAGAATGCAAATATTAAAAATATATCTTTGTAAGTAAGCTCAAGAATCTTGTCACAATGTAAATCTTTTTCCAGGCTATGAAAATGTTCACATTACTAAAAATATACAACACTACATTGCAGTGAACATTAATATCCTGAAAAATGTATAATGTCAGAAGAAACATCTCATTTTATTAACATTTATCTTTGCCTACAAACTAATTTCTTTCAAGCTTTGAATTTTTGAATCTTTTCTATTACAAATGAATTATTGGGGTTGGTTTCTTTAAAATGAAATGAAAAGCCCCCCCAAAAAATCAGGGGGAAAATAATTCTCAACCAATGAGGGAAACAAAAAGTACCTTATATAGTAGTAGTATACATAAACATGATTTAAGTGATGGCAGATGTGGATGTTATTAAAAGTGCCATACAGCCCAGGACCAGAAGGAAAACACTGAGCTCCTCAATGGCACCTGATTCATTGAAATCTTGTCAATTTAACAAAGATAAGGTGACAAAAATACTAACAAGATTGATGGCTTCCTGCTGTCAGGAAATAATAGGGAAAATAATTGGTGCTATAAACTATATATTTATTTTGGCCCTGTCTACTTTTAATTAAAACATTAATTATCTCCTCAAATAAAATAACATAATTTTAATGTGTAATGATTTTTCTATGCATTAGATGAGGAATATGTAGTGTACTTATTAGAGGAAAAAAATCACAATTACTATATACCACAGCACATTGCCTTTCAATTATAACATATTTAGCAGGTGTGTTGATTTTAATTTAAAAGAATCCAAACAAAGCAAATCCTGTTTTGTGGAGCTCGGTCAGGGACAGCTATTATTATAAGATTGTATTGTTGTCTAAATATATTGGAGAAGTTCAAATATTAGAACACATACTGGTGATGCCTTAGGTAGTCTATAATCTTGATCTTTTCCTTGAAAGGCTATTGTGCAAACACGAATCCAGCATCGGCAAGACTTCTTTCCTAGCTCACAGGGCAATGCATGGGCATGAAAGTGAAAGACCCATTTCCTGTTCTCCAGGAACCCACAGGCTAGGGCGCCAATGGAAGATCCATCGGCCACAGAGGGAGCTGAGTCTGCCTGAGAGTCTTAAGAAAGGCAGCCGAGGGAGCTAGTCCTGAAAGGTCTGCAGGTTTAAGACAGAAGGAGAGGCAGGTTCACCTATCTCCTTCTCGTGCCCACTGACCCAGCTGTGATCTGGCCACATCACCTCCTTCGGGAATTGCTTACTCCCCTCTTTCCTGGCTGCCCTGCTCCCACTTTCTTGGCTCCTACATGTAACTGCAATAATGAGCTTTCTAAGGTGGAAATACGATTATATCATCTTCCTGCTTAAAATCCTTCTGTGTCTCAATTAGAAGCCATAGTTTATCTTCAGAGGAAAATTCCTACCACTTATCGCACACATGGGAAAAATCCTTTACAATCTGGCTTCAGTTTTTACCCCCCACCTCATTTCTTGTCATCCCTCATTTCTACCTTAAAACTCCCTAAATGAACCTCATTCTATCCCCCGGTGTTATTTGCACCCTACACTCTCTGAATTTTCTTTGTCTGGACTAACCTTTCATGTCTTTTGTTGCAGCTCACACAGGCTTTCAGACCCTGCTTGCGCATCATCTCCTCCTGCCAGCCGGGAGAAGGGATGCTTGGTACATTGTGACTTGGACAGTTTTCAAGTTGTGTCTATGTTCAGGCTTAATGGAGAAGTGTTTCTGTCTTGATCCATCGAGGGCACAGAGTGGCCTTGTCTGAAGTTGGTTTCTGAGAGATTGTTTATGTTCAGCAGGAGAACACCAAGGCCCGGCTGGGAGAACCAGGCCAGCTCCCAGATGTGAGGAGCTACTTTTCTCTTTTTCCAAGCTGAGGAGAGAAAACCCGTGAGCCATCATTTACTTTGGATTTCAGGCTTTATAATGGATGGCTTTGGAATCATAGAGAAGTGGACCAGGCTCTGCCTGTGTGACCTTACTCCCCAGAGATGCTGGCATAGATAGAGGGCAGGCTCAGTAAATCTTAAAGGAAAAGGATCTTGCTGGAGCAAAAGGTTTCAGCAAGACCGGCTGGGCTGAAATAAATAGCATAAGCTGATTGGTGTGATGAAAATGTGAATGTTTCTTTTTTTTCCTTAAAATTATCTGTATTTTCTAATTTTTATAGTAAACTTATATTATTTAAGTTATAAGAAAATAACACAAGTTTTCCCCAAAAGTACTAATATGGGATTCTTTTACGAGGCGGGGTGGGGGGGCAATTCTGCTGTGGCAGGGAGAGTGAATCAATTCTCAGGAGCCAAAGGAAAATCCTAAACCTGATTCCCATATCTCTTCCATGAGACCACTTGCCCAACTCTCTTAACCTGGTCTGTCTTTGTTGAGTCATAATTATTTGTTTAAATGCTCATTTCCCCCAAACAGGAGCTTTTTGAAAGCAGGTATCATGGCTCAACTTTTTGTTGTTGTTGTTTTCCTTAACATGGAGTAATGCTTGGCATAAAGCATGAACTTAAAATAAATTATCAATAATTGACTTGAACATTTAACAATGGAAAACTCCCTACCCTTCCTGAAAAATCTTTCTTCCTGAACTTTTACTATGGAATACTGTGAGACAGTGTATCTGTTTTCAAAGCAACCAATGTTCCTTACACTGATCTCACACAGGTTTCAAAATATGTGTACTATTACATTTAAAAATTTGAAAATTTCCAGGTGTGGTGGTGCATGCCTGTAATCCCAGAGGCTGAGATAGGAAGATCACAGGTTTGAGGCCAGCCTTAGCAACTTAGCAAGACCCTCAACAATGTAGTGAGACCCTGTTTCAAAATAAAAGATAAAATGGGCTGAGGGTATAGCCTGGTGGTAGAATGCCTGTGGGTTCCATCCCCAGTACCAAAATTATTTTTTTCATTTTGAAAATTATTCACAGGTTTTAATTTAAACAGTAATTAATCCACTTAGTGGTCTTGGAACGTAGACCAGATTCAGGGATTTTTATATCTCCACCTTGAATTCTGAGGGTCTAAGTAATTGTAAACGATGTCTAGCTGAGTTCTACTGACATGTCACAATGTAGATGAGGAGGCAGAGTTTTCTTATCTGTAGTCTGGGGCCAGTAGAGTGTGTGTGTGTGTGTGTGTGTGTGTGTGTGTGTGTGTGATGTGTTCACACTCGTGTGATAGGCTGTATGTTCTCAATTGTCTTGAAAGTGAAAAAGACTAAGGATTATTGAATGCCTACTATGGGCCAGGCTCTGTTCTAGGGTAGGTCTTGGTATACATCAATGAACAGAGCAAAATACCTGCTGTCATGGAGCCTACATTCCAGTGCAAAGGAGACAGACAATGAATATGAGACTTTTAAATAAGTACATGTGGCAATATGTTAGAAATGCTGTAGGGGAAAAAAACTGCAAATGGGGTAGGGTAAGAGCACACAGTTGGATAAAATAGGAAGAAGTAGAATGAAATTTTAAATAGAGTGGCAGTAGGTCTGGTAAGTCCCACTGAGAAGGTGACCTTGGAGCAAAGACTAAGAAAGGGCAAAGAAGTTAGCTAAGGGGCTATCTGGGGGATTGTCCAAAATGTCACTATTATTTGGGTTGTAAGATTTTAAAGGCAAAGTGGTAGTGAAGTACTTAGAGATGATCAAATCAAAGAGTAGAGGAAATTTTGAGAATAGACAAAAAAATTGAAAGGAACTAGGAGAGATCAGTCTTTTACAGGAATTATTACTGAACAATCTAGAAAGAGCCACAGATCAAAAACACATCCCTCTAGATCATATAAAATGAGCACTGTTGAACATTTCAATAAGGGGTGTGGTTTTTGTAGATTGAGGATGGCTAATAATATTTTAATTTATGCTATAATCATGGAACTGCAGGTTCCTTACCTGTAGACAAAATTATTCACAGATTTTCTTGAGAACTCTGCTGAATCCCCTTAATGCTCTTGGAACACAGGCCATTTATAGGTGTGATGATGCCAAGAAAGTTAACTTGAAAAAACATACAGTACTCATAGGTGGCAGGGGTAAAATGCAAATCTCTAGAGTCAGAGCTCAATGTTGATTCCATTATACCAAGTAGATTCTTAAATTTAAAACAGTAAACATTATAAATCTTTAGTAAACAAGATCATCACTACTACCTAAATACCCTGAAAACCTAGGAGAGAATCAGCACACTTTGGAGCCCTTGTAAATAAACTCGCAGGTTTAATGCACAAGTGTCTAGTGTGAAGCTGGTGTGAGCTCATGGGTATAGCTGCTGCTGCTCCTGTAGTGTGCATAAATCACAGTCAAGGTTGGAGCAGGGAGAATAATGGTGTGTGTGTATATTCATGGCCTGTGAGCTTCTTGGCATACCCTCTTCAAACACACACATTGATTATTTAGCAAGGCCAGATGGCAGGCTTAGCGGCCTGACAGCAGTCATGCCCTGTAGTGCCCCCAAAGGGTGCATGCCATTTATAAACCACGCTGGAATTCTCTTGTTGGATTGATGGAAGTGGCTATACCAAAGGCAAATGTTTTATGTCAGGAGGAGAGGGGTCAGGCATACAGCTGCTGCAGGAAACCTCAGCTGCTTTCTGCCAGCCTCAGCACTTTTACTACTGTTCATCACCTCCAAACAACAAGCAGTAGGAAGTGTGAGTGTGTTCCTCAGGGCCTTGGATCATGATGATAGGCTGTGCACTTCATTCAGACCCCAAAATCGTTTGTATTGAGGATTGGTCAAAGTTTACTTAAAATGTGAGATAGAGGGGATGGGAAAGTTTAATAAACAAATCCATCAAGTGAATGGGGTGTTTATCAGTACCTTTAAGAAGGGGTGGGGATGTGTCTCATTATAGAGCACTTGCTAGCATATTCCCAAGCTTTGCTCCAAACCCTGCTACCGATCCCCAGAACCAAAAAATGAATGAATGAATGAATGAATGAATTTTTAAAAATAGACCTTTTATACCCAAATATTATGAAAATTATAAATAAGATCTACCAAAATCTTTCCTTGGCTATATCCTTGTTACTCAATGGCTTTTATTACTTACTGTGTTGTTAATACCTGAAAGGCAAAGCCTTTATTAAGTCAGTCTCATTTCTCTCTAATAGTCAGAATTGGATTTTACCATATCTACTTCAACTGTTGAAAGGAAAAATAGAGTGTGCTTCACTTGAATTTTCCCAGTGTTAAATATTTGCTAGGAAAAGACATCTGTTTTTCCCATGGCTATTTTGTAGCTTGGATTTCAGGTTAGCAGTTACAGCTCCTGCTCATGACATCCCTTGGCTTTGTAGTTTGCACATAAAGATGCTCAGGGAAAACCATCCAGGAATCACCACCCTCCAATCTTGCTTCAAGGTCTCACGAACTACCCAACAAGGCAAGAAATTAAATCCCTCATGGGGATGTGGCAGGCAAAAAGTATCCCTAAGTGATCCTGAAGACAGAAAAGATTAAGAGGAATGAGAGAGAGCTGACACACATGGCATAAAGGAATTTCTTGCTACTGGCCCTGGGAGGGTATGGCTACTTTTTAATTTCCTGAAGAAGGGTGTTTTGGACTGAGGCTGTTTATTCCAAGGTGATTGAATATAGATTTCAACGCTGTTCTGTTCAGTTCTGAGGGCTGTATACATTCCTACTTGACAGCTTTATCTAGTCCAAAGTCAAAACACCAAGATTTATGCCCAAGAAGGATTTGACATTGAGTTCCTTTGAATACCCATAGAAGTATGCTTTCCACGCATGCTGCTGTGTAATCTGCTTGATTCCCTTACATTTCAAAGGACAGAACTTAGATTTGGATCTGTTTAATTACTTGGGGGAGAAGACAAAGCTATTGTCAACATATAAATCATGATTTTCTTTTGTCTTATGATATATTATCTCATGCCACTTATGAATCCAACCTTATTTTAGTGTACATGTGAAATATAATATAGATTTTCATGATCAAGTTTTTAAGAATTGGAATTTATTAATATTAATTAGCACATATTGATATGTCCCCAGTGGACATGTGTGGAACACTCTCCCAGACAACACAGGGGAGTTGGGTGACAAGATAAGACAATTTCATATCCAGGTCTTAAATAGCTTATAATACAATCATACTAGTCCAAACCTAGAAAAGAATAACCAGAACACATATACATAAAAGCATAAACTCCCATCTCCCCAGAAGCCTTGCTCCAACAGTTTTGTCCTCTCCTTTTTGCAGCTTCAATATCTTGGTCATCAGGGACCCTCCTTGTCCTCAGCACTTAAACACACTAAAGCCATCACTACTTGGAATAAGAATGTCATTTTGGACTGCACGTACCCCTCTGGCCATGTTTCCCCTTCACATTCCAGCTTCTTGAAAGAGCACCGCATGTCCCCAGACTTTGCTCCTAACCCAGCCATCTGGCCTCCATTGCCAACGCGCCATGGAAACTGACACCCTCAAGGTCACCAGTAATCCACTAGGTGCAGACCAATGGGAAGACCCTGGTCCTCGGCCTGCCTGACTTCCCTGCTCTTTCTCAGCTTCCTTTCCTCCTCTTCCCATATCGTGCATTCTGAGGCTGGTATTGATTCTGTCCTGGAGCTTCTAATCACACCTTTATACTGTCTCTGGTGATCTCACTCGCGCCTGTGGCTTTCATCTCCTGAGCTCTGTCCACTTGCTTGGTGCTGACCCAGAGTCACTAAGTCACAGTGGTTGAGAGCACAGAGTTTACAACTCTCCCTGGATGTGAGTTTCTGCTCTGGCACTTTATGGCTATATAATCATTCTAAGTCTAGTTTTCAAGGCTCTTTCTGGACCATCCCTGCCTTCTCTTCCTCTTCCTTCTCCTCCCTGTGTCTTTCTCTTTCTACCTACATTTGAGTGTTACTTAAAAGCCATATGTGCTGTTGTTTCAGGTCAACTTACAGCTGTACTTCCTCTCCTCTGCCCCATCTATAAACTGCATTTCTTCAAGTTCTCAAAGGTCTAGAATTTTTTTAGTTACATAGCACTGTTTTTAAAAAACTAACCAAAAATTCAAATGGTATACTGTTTGGGGTTTAACTCAAAATTTTTATGCATATCCACAGGCAAAATTTTGAAAAGTGTATGGCTCTCTCCCCAGACATGGTGGGGACATGAGTCACAAATTTTAGTCATAAAGGTCCAATTACTGACAGCTCATAGTATAATGAATCTTATAAGAAAGAGCTCTCTGCCCCCTAGTCATAGGTTATAAAGCTCTATTTTTGTTTTGCTCCTATTTCATTTATTTTAGAATATGAAAGACAATAAGTTGTCACAAAACACAAATCATATAAAGGTGGGAAATGGGAAAGGGGGAAGAAAAAAATAATTGCTAATATTGCTGGTTCTGTGTATAATTTAGCTGTCTTTAAAAATTAAGTAATCTTTTATACTGATCATAAGTATATTCCTGAATACAGGGAGAACTATTTTCACTCTAAATTTATAACATTTTTGGAAGCTTAATTATCATACTTGAAGGTCAAACGGTGCTTTATTGCAATAAAATACAAAAAGTAATAAAGAAATTATTCCTGGGGAGATGAAAGTCCAGGTTCATAGCTCATTAAATACTAACTTCACAGACCATGTCTAATTTGTCATATTTAGCTTTGGAAATTTAATACATTTGAATTTCAAATTAGGTGAAGAGATACCTGAGGCAAAACTACCTAGGGTCTTTGAATTCCGAAATGATCCAGGAGATATAGTTCCTGTAACATAATACCTGTTTTGTAAAAATTGCCTGTCAACTCATATATATACATATATATATACTCACACACACACACACACACACCACGCACCACGCATGCACACACAGTGCTTACCTGACTCAAAGGCTTTTTATAAAAGTGATCAACAATATTAACATGGAGCTCATTAACACTCCTTCAACTTGTTTTTAGTCATTCTTTCCTTTCTCTGCCCAGCATATTAAAATCTCCATCATTTTCACTGAGTAATTTGTTCAACAAGTTGGCTAAAACTTGTCAGTACTACTGTATTTTGTAGTTACATGATTGGTTTCCTTCTAAAATAAGTCAGTTTGAAGGAAAACACATTTGTCAGGAGAGTAACCTTTGAGGGAGTTAAATGCAAGCTCATTTTTTCCAATGTGTCTGTTCTAGGCTGCTGTGATTTCATGAGATTCTGGTGGGCTCAACTTTAGAAAAAGCATAAACAAATTTTGCTTCTCCCTTCATACCCTACATTACCTCTGAGTTACTCAGTTGTCTTCCAATACTCCCCCACCTTTTGTGTGACCGTGATTCCTTAATGGCTACCCAGTATAGGTCTCCCTCCTAGCTCTAGTTCAGCACTGTCCAATGGAAGTATAGTGTGAGCCTCATGCGTAATTCTAAATATTATAGTAGCTTCATATAAAAACAAAATAAATATGCCGGGCGTGGTGGTGCACGCTTGTAATCCCAGTACTTTGGGAGGCGGAGACCAGAGGATCTGGGTTCGTGGCCAGCCTCAGCTCGCGCTCTCTCTCTTGGTCTCTCTCTCGGTCTCTCTCTCTCTGTCTCTCTTTCTCTCTCCCTCTACTTAGTGAGGCCCTCTGCAACTTCGTGAGACCCAGTTTCAAAATAAAGTATAAAAAATAGGGCCGGGGTGTAGCGCAGAGGTAGAACGCCCCTGGGCTCAATCCCCGGTACCACAAAAATAAATAAATAAATAAATAAATAAATAAATAAATAAATAGATTAAATTAATTTGATTACATATTTTATTTACAACAGAATATATAAAATATTAAACATTTACCATAATATAGTCCTAGAAGCCTCCAACTTAATTTGTTGATATTCAGTGTGATGTTGGTGAGAGAACATATATCATTGTGCCATGTTTTTGTCTTTGATTGTTGTAAAACTGGCAAGTATTCCTTTTGTTTCAAGAAAATCTTCAATTAAAGTTAACAATTCAGTGAATCTTTGTGAAATTCTCCTACAACTTAACCAATGATCATTGGCACAAAACACAAGATCTTTATTTTCATAAACTGGTGATTGTTCAGAGCATTTGTATGTATATGCTAAACGGTTTTTTAACAACTATATCCATTACACTTTCCATAGAACCTGCTTTGAAAAACTGAGCACAAGTTTATAATAGATATAGTGTGTTAACATGAAGCAGCAAAACACACATTATTCTGTTTTAAAATGCTGTTAAGTCTGGAATCTTTTTTTTTTTTTTTTGCAATACTGGGGATTGAACCAAGGGGCATTCTACCTTCAAGCTACACCCCCAGCCCTATTTTTTATTCTATTTTTGAAACAGGGTCCCACTAAGTTGCAGAGGGCCTCACTAAGTAGCTGAAGCTGACCACAAACCTGCAATCCTCCTGTCTCAGCCTCCCAAGTACTGGGATTACAAGCATGCGCCACCACGCCTGGCTTTAAGTCTGGAATCTTAATCTAACATAACTGAAGCATTTCTCTTCATAATATAAACTAACTTTTTATATCTAGCTGAAGTTCTTCTTTGACAGCTATAAAAGATTTAAACATATCTATTATGAGTCATGAATTATGAGTCACAAATTATGAGTTTTAGATAGTGAATTGATGTTTCTTCATAGCTTAGTAAATCCTTTGGGAATAAACATAAGCAAAGTATGAATTGGGCAGAATTCTGTATCTCCATACTCTTCCAGAGTGCCTTTCTGCAAATACACATGTGAACATGCCATCCTTTCCCATGGATGTTCAGGGAATCATCATGTTCTCATGGTGAAGTCCAAAGTCCTTAGCATCCAATTCCATGATCTTGCATTTCCAATTTCATCCTTTCTACTCTCTACTCGAACTTTCATCCCATCAATCTGAATTCCTGGTTCACCACAAGGCCATTCCTCTTAGTTCTCTCTGCCTTTCCACTATTATTCCAGAAGGAAGCAATTTTCCCCTCCTTGTCTCTGCTTATCTTCCTCTTGCTTGTCTTTTAAAACTCAGCAGAGAAATGGTCTTCTCTGGAGACCTCTGTTCACACTCCGCTTCCCCTAGTTACCCTGGATGTAACATTCCTCTCTTGTCCCCCACCCCACCTCACCCACCTCACTCCAGCATCCTCTGAACACTATAGAGCACTTATTATACACTGTTACAATCGTCTCCACCAGACATTGGGCTCTTTGAGGGCCAGGATGGTGCTATTTGTTTCCATTTCCCTCCTGCCCAGCACAATTACTGACATGTAAGGAGTGCTCAGAAGGGTTTTGGCATGTCCATTAACTATCACATCACATGGATATCATGTACTTCAAGGGGTACCTGTATAATAAATGACTGCCCTATGTGTGAGAGTCTCTGTCTTCATTCTAGGGGAAATTCATTACTTTTTTTTCTTTGCACTACTGGGGATTGAATCCAGGGGAATTCTACATCTGCGCTTCACCCCCAGCCTTTTTTTATTATTTATTTTGAAACAGAGTCTCTCTAAGTTGCTGAGGATCTCTGCTAAGTTGCTGAGGCTGTCCTCAAATCTGCAATCCTCTTGTCTCAGACTCCCAAGTACTGAGATTACAGGTGTGCACTGTGTCCACTGAATCCATTACTTTTAAATATAATAACTAAATAGAAAGTTGGACTTCTTCTTATTTTTTATTCCTAAACAGGCTAAAAAAATTTGTAGTCATTTTATTTGTTCAGTGTGACCTGAGTTTTGAGACTGCAATTATGATTGTTTATCAGTGGATTTTGCTCTTGTTACTGATCAGTCATCTCTCTTTTTCCCTCTCTTGGTTCAGCTCCCACAGAGGCCACCATGCACCCACATCTAGGTAAGTGTTGAAGACCCGGATGTAATTAACCTTGGTGCTTGCTTCTCTCTTCTGGCTATGTGGGAAGGTGTTACAGAGGCGAGCAACTCTCAGCCCTTTCCTCGCTGATCATTCACTGAAATTAGAGTCAGGTCCCAACTGTGCTTGAAAACAGAACCTCCCTAAGGATGCGATCATGCTGCCCAGCTGGCAGTCACATGGGACTTTTATATCTGTTAGTACCTTCGCTCTTGGGATCCTGTTCAGTGTCACCTATGGCTGTATGTTGGAACAATGGGTTTTCCGCAGGGCTCCTGCCCAGCATAAACACAGGAGCACAGAGGTAGTGAGTAAGGAGCCACGGGGGAGGAGGAACTGAGGTCTTTTCAGATTGGAGATTTCTGCTCAAATCAATAGGTTGGAAAAGAGAAATAATTTAGTCATTTCTTTTAAAAATTGAAAGGAGGCTGTTTAAGTAACCATCTGCTTTTTAAAATGGTACCATAATTTTTTCATAGTGTCATCTCTTAAGTGGCCCACAGTTCTTGAAGTGAGGTTAAGAGTACAGATTCTGGGAATGGGGGCGTAGCTCAGTGATAGAGCACTTGTTTAAGGTGTACAAGGCCCTTGTTTCAATACCCAGTAGCTCCAGAAAAATAAATAAATAAATACATATCTGAAGCAAATGGCTGGGTTTATCTCACTGTTACCACTTTCTCGCCACATGGTATTGAAACAGCTACTTAACCTCTCCGTGCCTCAGTTTCCCCATCTGTTAAATGGAATTAATAATAGTACCTACCTCATAGGGTTGACCTGAGGATTAAATGAATTTGGAAAATGTATAGTAAATGATATGGTAGTGTTTGGAAATAAATAAGTACAGGAGCAACAACAAAAACAGCAACACAACCACAGTCTATAAGACAAGGGATCTTTATGAGTTAACGTTCTCCTTTGTGTCAGTGAAGACTTGTTCTAAAAGCAATTTCCTATGCTATACAATTTAATAAGACTGAAAAGAAATCATCTTGGTGACCTCCAGCCTTTTCAGATGCCTCTCTCCATGGGCCCTCCAGGCAGGCCAGTTATTTGTCTCTTGGGCTTTTCCTTTCAACCTATAAACCCAATTAATTTATTTTTCTCTTTGGAAAAGCTGCCTCAGGAAGCTGTACTTTTATGTAGTGCTACAGCTTGGAGCTCCTCTTATTTGGCAGATGAACATAAGTGCTTAGAAGCATGCCTTCTGGCAGCCAAGACAGAAGACAGGCTGGTGACCTGCCGTGGCACAGCCGAGTGTTGCCAGGTTGGGAATCTGACACAGCCGTACCCTGTAGGCATTTCAGGCCCTGCATGGAATGGCTCAGAGGAATCATTAAATCGCCCCCATCACAGCGCTCCCTCCAGTGTGTATCCATATTCTCCCTGTTCTCCTGCCCCGGGTCTGGAGTCTGAGCAGCCAGCATGCTCAATACATGCTGATTCACTGGTCTCTGTGACTTCATTACATGGTTGCCTGCTGACTTACCTGGTCTAAAGGGGTGAGAACTGACATAGGTTGGGTGTCACCAAAGAGAATTTGAAAGCATGCTTCCTGATATTTGGAGTATTTTAATTGCCCACACTTGCATTGTAGCTGGCCATTAAGTTTTTTTCTTTGCCCACCCTCTCTTCAGTGGAAATATGTACTCTATGGTTGATGAAAACATTCTTTGATCTTGACACACCCAAGGTTCTTCTTAAGCTTAAAACTGAATATTTAACACAATTTCAAGGATAGTAATGATATATATAAAGCCATGGATGGGCTGGATGAGGTGGCACATACCTATAATCCCACTACTTGGGGTAGTGAGACAGGAGAATCACAGGTTCTCAGCAAGTTAGCGAGGCCCTCAGCAACATAGTGAGACACTTTCAAAATAAAAAATAAAAAGGGCTGGAGATGTAGTTTGGAGGTAGAATGTACCTGAGTTCAATCTCCAGTACAAACAAAGTTAAAAAACAAAACAAAACTCATGGATGGTTCTCTGGCATTCTTCCTGATTTTTAAATTGACTTTTTTGGGGGAATTTTACTTATCATTATATGGATGATTTCTCCTGAGCCATCGCAGGGTGGGAGGGGGAACGAAGCACACTAAATAAAATCATGAGAACCAGCAGCTTTAGCTGACAGTAAATAGCCAGAATATCCCATCCCCTTTGGTGCTTTAAAGTGAGGTAGAGATGGAAACTGCCTGGCCTGTCTCTTGGAAGTCGTGGATGAGTATGTGTCAAGGTATGAGAGGCAGGTTCTGTGTGGTCTCTCCTCATGGGTTGATGCTAACCTCATGGGTTGAGGCCTTCCTGCCTCCTCTTGCCTGTGACAGTTTCATAAGATTCTCTTTGGAAGCTCTGGGTTCCAGATTTCAAGGGTTCTAAACAGCAAAGCCTTCACCCTTGTCCCTTACTAGTTTAGGGACAAAGCAAATACTATGAGCTGCTCTTTTAAAATTCAGTTTTAATTTTAAATACTATTATTCTTTAAAATCAAAGCATGTTGATATTTTGTTTAGCCTGCTTTACTGCTGTAGTATAATTCTTTTCTAAATACTTTCCTTTTTTTTAGCTGAAATACACAGTGACAGCGTTATCCTCCGAGATGACTTTGACTCTTACAACCAACTGGAATTAAACCCAAATATATGGTAAGTTGCAGGAATATGCCTCACTTTTGGTTTGTTTAATGCACAAAACAGTGCTAACTGCTCCCTTAAGGAGCAGTTACTTAAAATTAAAGTGCTCTTTAGTGCTGAGATATCGGTGAGAATTGTTAAACTACGGAATGGGCTTAATGTAAACCGTACATAATGTCTATTTCATGACTTCTTTAAGAACTGAATCTAGGTGTTTCTCAAAGCCATGGGTATGTTTGGAATTTTTTTCAGTTTCATAAGATCTTTAAAAGAAAACATTATGCTGTAATGTGTGTAATAATTACATCAATGCCAAGTGAAAGAAGGGAACTTGTCTGAAATGACAAATGGTTTGAGTCATACTTCCAAATAATTTTTTAAGTGATTGGATCACCTTACTGCTTACTCTCCAGTCTTTCCTTAGAAGGCTGTTTAAGTGCAAATTCCATGGGATTTTTGAGGGCAAAGAAATAATAAGCTCAAATTCACTCATTAAAAATGGTTGCACACATAAACTGATGCCTGCATTTGTTGGCAATGGGGGAAGGTTCTTGGAGAAAGTGGACCCTGAACTGGTCGAAGTCGAAGATGACACAGAGATAGTGCTGGGGCTTAATACTAGGCAAGGAACTTTTTTGTCTTATCTAGGAAAAAATATAGGTCCAGATAGTGTAAATATAGAACAAAATATTATTAGAGTAGACAGAGTCAAAAAGCCTCATAATATATATGCCATTTTTGGAGTCATAAAGTCTCATAATTTATGCCATTTAAGGAAACAATCTGTCAACAGACCTCTATGAATATATCCTAAATATAAGTTTCTTAAAATAAATTGAAATCTTTGATAAGAAAAGGCAAAAAATATATATTTCTAAGTACCTTTTTTTTACTCAGGAAAAAATTCTCTATTTATCTTGACATTTGGTTTTTATATCCATTAATATAAATGTTATCAAATGATTTGTTTCTTCCAAGGCAAGTTTATTTCTGTCACACTAATTCATGGTCTTCAATGAGTTTTCTTGACAATTACAAAATGTGACTTTTATGTGGTTCAAATTCTGTTGCTTTTTAAATCAATAAAATGTGATTGATTTTGTTTCACCCATTTTCATGACTGATCTGATACGTGCTTTCTTGACCAAAATTATGGATTTTGTGTCTCTTTTATTTAAGCTATGGTTTTTTCCTACTTTTGTAAAAAAATTTTTTTAAACCTTAAAAGGCTAAGTGCTTCTGTTTTTCTGTCAAAGATGCTTCATAGTAATTTTACTTTATCTCTATTTCCCACAAGCTCCTTGACTTAGCCTCTTTAAGATTAAAGAAAAAACAAAAACTGTAACACTTTGATTACTTGAGGAATAACGTTGTTGAACCAAAGGTGAAGAGGCCAGTCTGGTTGACACTTGAGCAAGCTGCTGTTACCTGCTACCCTGGGAAAAGTGAAAAGCTGTTTCCTCTCTCTGAGTTCCATTTCCTTATAGTAAAAATGGGGCAAATACTGTCCTCACAGACTTATTTTAAAGTTGAATAAATAGGAAAATTTCTGGCACCATGCCTGGTATATCATAGGTGCTCAATATGCTAGTTACCCCCTTCCCTTCCTCTTCCCTCCTTCCCTGTCTTTCTTCTCTCCCTTAATTAAGTGGAAACTTAATTAAGTGGAAAGTTAATTTCATTCAACTCTGGTTTGCCCTCTCCCATTTTTGTTTTTTTTAAGTTAAGTTTCAGGGGCTTATTATTGCAGAAATGGGTGATAGGTGGGGATGCACCTCGGGGCCCCAGACATCTGTTCCTGCAGATACCCACTGATTCCTCCATGTTTCCTCTAGTCCTTGATGACTGGTTCATACAGACAGCCATTGTCCCTGTCCTTTAGGGCCGTCTCTGTTTTGAATCTTGCTTGAGATCGTGGAGACTTTTGTGTGCCCCTGAACCTGGGCCATGGGCATCTTTGCAATGCTGTGTTCTGGAGTGCAGTTGTACATCTTGGTCCTTCTGCCCCCTGAGGCAGGAGAGTACTTCAATTCTTTGCCCCCAAATCTCTCTTTGGACTTCACCAGGGAAATGGTCCTTTATCTCTCCATTTTCCCAGACTCTTCTGATTCCCTTGTTTGAATGAGAGATGAGAAGTAAAGTTTCAAATGAAGAAGACAAACAAATCAATATATAAGTAGCTCAGGCTTGAGGAGAGGGACTTCTCTGCTTTAACTTTGCCCTGATGCTGGACCACACACAGTTTTACCTCTGGACCACAACACTATCTCCACCAATTCCAAGAAGCCATCAAACCTGATGGGAGACAAAGATTGCCGATGGAGCAACACCAATGTATTAGTGCTGTGGACAATTCCCATCAGCAAGTGTGCGCAGCTGCACTACTGATGAAGGAGGGATCAGTAGTGTCATAGTCATATGGCAACAACCCGCCAGCCCCCTCCTCCAGAAAATGGGAAGAAAAACCTCATACACTAAACTTAGAAGAATGTTAGAAACAAGAAATATGCTTTATCTTACTAACATTTCACTTAAGAAGACACTACTTATACATCAATTACACTTTGAGGTTTTCTTTTTATGAATTAAACTACTTTAGTATGATATAAATCCTGCCAGTATTTCAAATTATTAGAGAGCAATCTTTATTTTTCTTTAAATAAATATACCTAAGAGCCCAAACTGGACCATCCTAAGTGTTCATCAACAGGAACTTGGATAAACAGTGAAACATCCACACAATAGAATTTTACTCAGCAATAAAAAAGAATGAACTACTGATATTGAAATTAATATGAATAAGTCAGGCATGGTGGCATATACCTGTAATCCCAGTACTTGGGAGGCTGAGACGGGAGGATCACAGGCTGGAGGCCAGCCTCAGCAACTTAGCGAGACAATCAGCAACTTAGCGGGACCCTGTCTCAAAATAAAAAATTAAATAGGGATAGGGACATAGCTTGGAGGTAGAATGCCCATGGATTCGGTCTCCAGGACCAAAAATAAATAAATATAAAAATATGAATGAATCTCAAAATATTATGTTGAATGAAAGAAGCCAGACTTAAAAGAGTTTGTTCCGGCCAGGCGTGGTGGCGCACGCTTGAAATCCCAGTACTTTGGGAGGCAGAGACCGTAGGATCCAGATTCGCGGCCAGCCTCAGCTCTCTCTCTGTCTCTCTGTCTCTCTACCTGTCTCTCCCTGTCTCTCTCTCTCTTTCTCTCTCTCTCTCTTTCTCTCTCTCTCTCTCTCTCTCTCTCTCTCTCTCTCCCTAGTGAGGCCCTCCGCAACTTCGTGAGACCCGGTTTCAAAATAAAGCATAAAAAATAGGTCCGGGGGTGTAGCATGGAGGTAGAAAGCCCCTGGGTTCAATCCCAGGTACCGCAAAAAAAAAAAAAAGAGTTTGTTCCACTTATATGAAATCCAGAATAGGCAGAATTACCCGAAGTGACAGAAATTAGATCAGTAGTTGTTTCAGGGATGGAGTATTGACTGGGAAGGGGCAGAAGGACCTTTCTGGGAGGTGATTATGTTGTACATATCTTGAGAGAGTGTGGGTTACACTGTGTGTAAATTGGCTTTAAGAAGCAATTTTAATAAGAAGAAAAGTAAGAAATAGGGAATACTAAGAAAAAGTAAGAAATAGGGGATATTTCTGATTTATAACGAGAGAGAGTAAGAGAAACTAAAAAAAGTGAATACATTCTTAAAACCCATCAAGTTTTGTTAAGAAGTATCTTTACCCTCCAGGCAATTACAAATTCAAGGAGGAATCTTTGTTTTGCTGAAGTTATCCCTTTAATGCTTGTTTTCTGAAGATTACAGAAGGCAGCCGAAGCTATAATATCACTGATGTTCTAGAGGGAAACACAGGACTATTAAAAAGCACAATGATAGATGGCAACTAGATGACAACAGATGTTTCCCCTCCAGCACAATGAGAGAACAGTAATAATAGCAAATGTGTCCTATTCAGCAGAGATCAGGGAAGAACAGGAGCTACTCCTCAGAAGAAGCATCTTAGATGAGTGAGTAGTGATGCCAACGGGGAGATAAGACATCAGGAAGAAAGGCGTACACTTATCTCAGATCCTGTGGTACACGAGGACCTGCATCAGTTGGTTATGATACAGAAAGCCCCACAATTTACATCTGAAAGATCACAGACTTTTAGTATTCTCTTGAAAATACTAATTTGTTGGAGCACTTAATATGAAATGGTGCAAAAGAGTTGGTGATTTGGCTTATTAAAGTCCTTTTCCTTTGAGAAACATAATTATCTGAACACAGAATATGGGAATACCAAGATTTTAGAATGGGGGTGTGTTATTCTAGCTGAATAACTTTATTCAGTGATCACTTAGCCTATAAGAAAAAAAAGGCAAACAGTAAACCACTTTGTATTTCATTAGTATTCCAGAGCCCCATCACTCTCCATAAATAACAAAAACAAAGGGAAACGCACCATTTAGTAGCCAAGTATGAGAACGACAAGTGAGTGGGGTTTCCAGGTACTTAGGAAGAAGTAAGACTGATGATATAATAACTGAGAAAGAAATTGGATAAAATCATTTTATCCAAGTTTGCCAGACATTTGCTCAATGTCAGGAAGTCCCATGGGCAGAGAGCCTGGAAGACGGTGCTGGTGGGAGGGGAGGATAAGCCCTACACTTCTTCCAAGAGTAAGTGACTACAAGAGATTATGAATATAGGAGAAAAGTGAGGCAACAGAAGCATTTTCCAAAACCTCTAATACAGCATTGCGTTTTTGGGCTTTGGAATTATAATTTGATTTTTAGAGATTCCAGGTGCAGTATTCCCATTCTGCCTTCATCTTTCCCTCCCTTGTCCCTCCTCTTTGATTTTTCACCTCTTTCCATGATCTCTCACTCTTCTCTTTGTTAATACTTTTTTTCACTTCTCACAAAACTCTCCTCTAACTTTCCTTTCTTGCTTGCTTTCTCCCCCTTCCTCTTATTTTTTTTATCGTGATGTAATTGCTCTGGGGAAAAGCATCATCTATAATAGAAAGGTTAACCAGGAGGCGTCCCACTAATAAAATAAGGTAGGAATCTAAAGGCTTATTATTTCCTTCTTTAATCCGTGTTGCAGATGACAGAAACAAGAGCTCACTCAATGGAATTAAATGTCAAGTACATTTGAAACAAGTGAGAAAATATTTCTTCAACCAGCATGTCGTAGAATTCACCATAGTAGGAGACCAGAATATCCTGTGCAGTAGTAGGATTTGGAGGGGTTATTTTTAACCTATTTGTCATTGTACCTGTTAACGAAGAAGAGATCAAAGTTTTAAACTCCCTAGTGAAATCAGAAGAGTTCGCTTGCCTTCTACAGTGAGAAGTAATGAGAAAGAATGAGCTATAAATGGAGTTTGTCACTTTCACGTTTAAGGCATGTGTTAGCTCCTTAGAAGAAGAGGCATGACATAGTTGAAGGTGATATTATTCTCAGTCTTATAGAGTGAACTTTCTTTGGGTTTTTCTAAAAATATTCCACATTTACAAAGAAAATGGGATTCTTTTTCAAATTTATTTTTAAGTTTGATTTTCTACTTTTTGAAAAGGATCACATAAATTGCTTACAAGTAAATGGGCAGGACCTCTTCATTATGCAACATTGTCTCTTTATTATAAAATATGGTCAAAGGTGGAGTATGTTGGGTGTTGAGCTTGAATGGAAGGTACGAGGAGCACTGACTGTCTCTGAAGCAGTCAGCTGACTGCCCAGCTACCAAATGGGCTGCAGGGTCTTCTTTTTTTTTTTTTTTTAATTCACCAGTTCCTGATCTGGCCTGGCTTTGAAACTCACACATCAGATTTTGTCTGCACACAGTGATCTATATCCGGGGGCAGGGACGTGTTATCTTTGGGTCAGGGAGTTACGAGACATTTCTCTTTTTCATCTTCAAATTTTAAAGGACTTTTTTGTAATCAGAATTAATGTTGTCAAAATTATTTTAACATCTCTGTACAGAAATGCTAGAGAATAGACAATTCAAGCTCATAGAATGTCAGATTGCTTCTTACAGGGCTGAGTGTAAGACACTGACCCTTTCAGAGGCAATAAATTAGGGATAGATAATACGATGTCCTGGGTCTTGGGGACAAATGACATGTATCTCAAATGAGAATTCGATGATAACTGCTTGTCAGTGAGTTTCCAGGTGATTAACTTGTTTCAGCAGAGTGCCTGACTAAAGGCTGAGTGATTCCGCTCTGATGTAAAAAGAGGAATGAGTCATGTCATTAGACTACTCTTGAGAAAATAATATTTCAATTATTTATTTATTGTTATCAGGATGATGTCACCACAAGTATTCATAAATCTCCAGTGGTGTGAAGGAGCCCGATGTTCTCATTAATCCTCCCCCTTGCTCCTGCATCCTGAAAGCCTTCTGCGTCACTGCAATGTGTAGGAACGTTGGTCTTCAGGCACATGTCACTCCAGGTCCCTTTGTGCTTATCAACAGGATGTTTGAGTGTATTCTCATGCCTGATAATTTAAATATCAGGATAAAAAGATTAATTTTGCCATTAGAAGTATACTCTCTAAGTCAGGCGTGGTGGCACACACTTGTAATCCTGTACTTGGGAGTCTGAGACAGAAGGATCACAGGTTCACCACCAGCCTCAGCTACTTAGTGAGGCCCTGTTTTAAAATAAAAATAAATAAATAAAATAGGGTTGGGATTGTAGCTCAGAGGCAGAATGCCCCTAGATTCAATCCCCAGTACCACAAAACAACAACAAAACAGTATTTTCTCTACTGCTTTAATGTATATCACATATAATTCTGTGTCCCAAGACAAGAACACCATCTAAATGATAATAATAAGAAAAAGAAAGAGAACCCACACCATGGCACATCCTTGACAAGCTTGAAGACTGCCAAGGAGCTTGCTACAGTAGAAACAGAACCCTACTTCACAGCATCTGTTTCTTTTATGTTTATGGTTTGACCCTGGTTTTATTAGTCAGCAAAGACCAGCCTTTATATTTACTGATTCTCTTATGTTTTTGTTAGTAAAAAAAAGAAAAGAAAATGATAGTGTACACATAAAATAGATGTTCATGAATTATCTAAGGATGTATATAGCTGAGGGGATACTGAATTTGATTCTTATATACTTCAATCCAGTGAATTCACTTAATATTTTCTATGAAATCCATTTCTCTTATTTTTGTACATTTTCACTAGTAAAACAAAGGCCTTTTATCCTATAATTGAAAAAAACAATTTTTAAGAACAGTCATTGTAGATTTTCAAAATAAACTTTCATGGTAAAAATGACAAACATTCTTTGACCAGGTTCACCAGGAGGCATCCCACTAATTATACTTTTTATAGGACTGGAATTCTTTTCTCTTACTAACTGCATTAGGGTGGAATGGGATGAATATTGAACAAGGACTCAGGGAACCTGAATTTCAGTCCTGTGTTATCATTTTTAAATGAGGAGGTAATGAGATGCAGCGATATTGGCAGGTCCCATCTAACTTGATGATCTGTGAACTCCAGTAACACATAAGGCTCACATGGAACCTAAGAATGTGATAAATAGGTTCAGAGAGGGTTTAATAAATGCAGGCCGTGCCTGGTCTCTCAGAATTGCAAGCATTTTTTTTTTTTTTTTTGCCATACCGGGGATTGAACCCAGGGGCGTTCAACCTCCAAGCTACACCCCCGGCCCTATTTTTTATCTTTTATTTTGAAACCGGGTCTCATGAAGTTGTGGAGGGCCTCACTAAGTAGCTGAGGCTGGCCGCGAACCCAGATCCTCCGGTCTCCGTCTCCCAAGTACTGGGATTACAAGCGTGCGCCACCATGCCCAGCAGCATTTTCCTTAAAATATCTTTTAATCACATTGTTCACAGTGGAATATATTTTGATGTGGGCAATTCATAGGATGTGCCATGGTTTTTGTCAGATTTTTATCTCTATTTTGCATATTGGGAAATAGAACAAAAAAGGAGAAAAGGTTTCTTAGATTAGAGAAACATTCAGTATTTTACTATTCAGTAGAGAAGCAATCCATTTCTAATCTTTAGCCTGGGAGGTCACATTCCTTTTTTAAATTGAAAAACAAAGGTCTATTTAAATAAAGGTCTGGGATTATTTAAAACTTCCTTCTTCCCACACATCTCTGAAGAATAATGTTACCTAAATTTATAAGCTCATCATTTTTCTCAGAATGAGTTAAGCAGAAGAAATTCAGTTGTGAGGCCATAGATTTAAATGTCCCAACAAACAGCAGCATCCCCCTTCTCTGAGCCTATAAAGAAAATTGGATCAGTCATCACCCAGCAAATGGAACCCTAGTTTTTAGGAACTTGTAGAACTTTTCTATAATGGAAGGGTAGAATTTCAGGTTTCTAGGGGTCTTCACACAGAGCACCCTTTGGAGTTAAATGCTAACTCCACTCAACCAGTTTAAATCATTAGACATAGAGACCTTCTAACAAGGTGAGGAGAATAGGACAAATAAGCACTTAGCACTTCTGTATCATTTGACATTCTTTAGTGAGCCAGGAGTTATTCTTTTTGGAAATCACATGTTTATTTACATCTGTAAGTTTTTAAAGCCTCACCTCATCTTTTTGACTTGGATCACTATTGTCCTGTGAGAAGCCAGGACCAGCAGTTTTTCTTTGCACTATCTTACCTGATCTCCATCAGGATCATAGTGTTCATCATGAAATTATGAAAAGAGCATTTTTGATAATGGTATTCATATGTGTAGAAGTACAATGCTTAATTTTAATAATAGAAAAACGGACAGGAAGATCATGTTGTAGATTCACTATCCTTTGATGGACTGCATAGGTTAGTTAGGATCAAGAATAGAAATGAACTCCACTACTAATAATCATGGAAAAGTAAAGGGAGATGGTCTTGGATGGACTCACACTCAAGGGCCATGATGATGGTCTGAGCTTTCCAGAAACCAGACTAAGGGTAATCTGATTGTTAACCAGGGACACATTCTTGGACCTCGTCTCTTCTTTACATACCTCCCCCCTCCCCTAAAAATATGCACTCTCAAGATTTCAACCAGATCCTAGGCTGTCATGTCAGTCAAGTTTTGAAAGTTCAGCTAATCATCTCCAGTTGTCAGCACAATCAGAGAGCAGTCAGTTTTCAAGTCCTCTAATTCTCTGAACTTGTGTTGTCCAGTATGGTGGGCACTAGTCTCATATGACTGCTGAGCACTTGAAGTGTAGCTAGTCTTAATTCAGATGTGCTGAGTACAAAATGCACCCTCTAATTTGAAGGCATAGTGTAAAAACAGAATATCAACTATGTCATTAATAATTTTTATATTAATTATATGTGAAAACATAATTTGAATATATTGGGTTAAAAACATTATTTACATTAATTCATATTTCTCTTATTTTTAATGTGCCATTAGAAAGTTGAAAATTACATATGTGGCTCACATTACCTTTTTTATTGAGCAGTGATACTCTATAGTGGGCCTCCTTTTTCTCCATCCCCACCTTATTTCAAGGCACTATTCTTAATCTTACTTGGGTTGTATCAGCAGCCCTCAGTCTTTTATACCTCCAGTCCATCATTTGCTCGAATAATTTTTCTAAAAGTTGGATTTGCATCATGACTTTGTAAATAGAATCATGGGAATTTGAAACCAGTTCTGTAATTTCCTAGCTGTGTAACCTTGAACAATAATATCTCTAAATTTCAGCATTAGCACCTTCTAAGTAGGGGTAACTATAGGGAGACAGTTTTGTATGAATTAATCGAGGCATCGCTTGCAGAGCTTCTAGCACAGTACCTACCACTTGGTAAATGGTGCAGGAAGCCCTCCATTTTCTAGCCCCATCCTCTGCCATCCTTTTGCATGTACTAGTATGGTTCCAGACATACAGACCCACTGAGCTTGTCTCATTATTTCTGCATAGTCTGTGCTGCTACACACTCACCTTCCATTCTTGCTTCAGGAACTCCTATTTCTCATTCAGGACCAGTTCTGGAGCCACCTTCTTTAGAAGCTTTCTCTTACTTCCCCAGTCTAGGAGAAGGAATACTACTGTATATTCCTGTAATAAGGAGTGAGGAACAATGGAAAATGTCATGGGTGTGAGGATTAACAAGCCCTGGGTCTTCAGCTTCACAGCTGTGTGACCTTGAACAAATGCTTTTCCTCTCTGAAGTTGAATTTTCTTATTATTAAAATGAGGACATTGATAACCTGTCTTCTCTTAGAGGTTGAAAGGTTTAAATAGTCTTTAAGATATTTGACACATAATAGAATACTACAAATAGCTATCATCTCATGGACACCCCTATTGTAATTGTTTATTTCTCTGCCTTTCGATCTAGAATGTGAACTCCTGGGGGTAGGGGGCAATGACAGTATATTGCCTCTAAAGTCCTCAATATAAATCTGTTAAATATAAGAATGAATTAATAAGTGATGAATGAATAAATAACACCACTGGCAGCTAAGAGAGGGTTGGATTTGACCACCTAGAGGGATGGGCATTCAGGGTAAATTAAAATAAATTATGTTGACAAACCCAGTCAGACTGTGAGAAACTCAGGCAAAGGACATTTAAAAGACTTTGGCAGGTAGCTGACACATTTGTCCCCTCAATCCTTAGTGAAGTAATTTCTCCTCCAAGTAACAACCCAGTGGGTAATATCTGGTAAGGGTAAATTTTTAAGTTTCCCCAACATGGTACCAATGCCCTTTTAATTTTTATTTTAAAGTTCTGGAGATACAAAATAGCACAATGATGAAGAGAAAGATCTAGAGGGGTTGGTGAACCAAATGGGGAGAAGAGCTGTAACTTTTTGCTCTTCGTTAGCATTTATTTTTAACCCCTGCTAGTCCACAAAGTAGAAGTGATTCTCCAAACACACCACACATCTATTGTCTATTCATTGGTTCTCGAGTTCCAGGCTGTAGATCATCCACATCAGCATCACCTTTAAGCAATAAAAAGACATGTAAGTTCACCTAGAGCCTATTTAATCAAAACTACTAGAGGAGAAGACCTATAATGTGTATTTTATAGAGATATTATTTTTCTGACATATGGTTAATTTGGGACTGCTGGTGAATATATGGAGATAGAATGATTGCTGTAGAAATTCAAACAGCAGGCCTCAGATTTCATGCAAACAGTGATGCCTTTAGGTAAAGTGTCCCTGGAGGCTGGTGGCACATAACCATTGTGGGGTTTTAGCATTCTTTTGATTTTCTCTGTTAAAGTTGATGTTTCTCTCAGTCCACTTCACAGTGACTTGGGAACCAAATAATCTTCATCAATCACAAAAGTAAGATGGCCACTCTAGTGTTTGTGCTACTTCTCTATAGTATGAATTTCATCAATAGATTCTCCATGTGGTGGGGGACATCAAATATATTAGTTCTGGAATAGATGAAAATGGGGAAATCCATGAGAAATTTATTATGTTATTATAATTATTATGGCTAATACATAATTCTTATTATGTGCCAGGCACTATTAGAAGTTCTTTAGACTTCAGGTCTTAATACTAGTTCTGTTTATGAAGTTGTCATATATTCATTTATTCACTCAAAAAATGTTTCTGGAATACAGCTTACTATAAATGAACATTCCATAAATGAAGAACAAGAGACAGGTTTCTTGCCTTTCCAAAGCTACTACGGTATCCCTTCTGATGGCAAGGACATTTTATTAGATTCTTGCTTCACAGTAAACAAGAGATCTCAATCTCCTCCTAAGATTTGTGATGCTATAAGATACATTTTAATTTCCATACCAGATACTCTTTTCTGTTTCTTCTTTAAAAATTAAACATACTTAACATTGTTGATTTTGTATGGGAACATCACTGAAAAGATTAAAATAATACTAGTCATAGCCGGGCATGGTGGCGCACGCTTGTGATCCCAGTACTTTGGGAGGCGGAGACCGGAGGACCCGGGTTCGCGGCCAGCCTCAGCTCAGCGCTCTCTCTCTCTCTCTCTCTCTCTCTCTGTGCTCTCCCTGTCTCTCTCACTCTCTCTACTTAGTGAGGCCTCCGCAACTTCGTGAGACCCGGTTTCAAAATAAAGTAT